>JASCZW010003234.1:0-207047 GCA_034211315.2 Aedes japonicus | reverse complement strand
ATCCAACTAGACTGGCTCCGATTGCAGGTTGCATTCACCACCCTATCAACCCAGAAGCTGAGAACCCTCTTATGCCGCCTCCCAAAATCCCCAGCATCGCTGCTAATGTAAACAGAAACCACTCACTCATAAAAGCAAACACTTTCTTCGTTTCATCCTCACGAACATCATTCATGCATCAACGTATTTGCAGTGAAGGCACTCAGCACTCAGCCGCCAGCGAGCGATCAGTGGATTTTTGCTTGCGCCTCGAGACGAACGAACGCCGGAAGAGTGCCATGACCATTTTGCCAGCCTACTGCTTGCATCCGATCGAGGTGAAGTGAAAACATGCTGAACGAGAGGAGGAGTTTGCGCTCGCGTCGCGTTCGCTGAAACTGCGCTGAAAAAGGTTGGAAAAGAATCCGGGAGCGGCGAGGTAGCCATTTGCCGTTCATGCCGTGAAGTGAGTTGAAAATTGTCGAACGGAACTTCTAAACCCAGCGGAGGACGAGGATAGTTTGTTTTTCGAAATTTGAATTTCAAACCCAAGTGCAATCAGCAGTATTGCCACCAGTGGTGGCAGCAGAACGCGAGACAGACAGAGAAGGAAGTAAGTGAGTGTGGAAGAGCATACAAGATTGGGAGGGCAAAGGAAGAAGAAGACGAAGAATGCCCCCACCTTGGCTGGGCTGTCACTGCTGTGGTGATTTTGAAACATTGTGTTTTCTTTTGAGAGGATGTTTACAATGCATACACAGGCTCTTGGATGTTGAAGGTGATTGAAATTCTTAAGCGAATTGATTCCAAGTGAACGACGCAGAGATGAACTGAAGTCACTGCAATCCAAGCAGGCGTACTAATGCGGATGAAATTTCGATGCAGTGTCGAAGTCAGAGAGTTAGAAGAAGGGGCAGCGAGTGCGCAACGAAACAGGAAAGAAATGTAGAAGATGGTCGGTGGTGAATATCTCATGTCTTGGCAGTCGTATGTTGGGTCCAGGCCCCGATCCATTTCGAGCGTAATGTGAATGCGAATACGGTGGGTGGAGGTACAAAACCATCATCAGCAGCAGCAGCAACAGCGACTTTACCTTCCACTGCTTCGTTCCTTCAGAGTAGCAGCAATCCAGACAAGCAACGAACAGCGGCAATGGTATTCTGAACTGAGAGCGGCATCAACAACAACAAGAACAACAACAACGGCAGCAGTGGCAGGCCCAGCAAGCAAAGTTGCCCCGTTTGCTATGATTCTCGTCGTCATTCCCCATCTCTTCGTCACTCCATGACCGCCTGCCTCGATTGCCTCACCGCCTGTCTTCCCTCGTGGTCGGTCTTTCCCTGGCTTCGTTGTCGAGGCAAGAGCTCTGCTGTGTGCGCTGCCTGTGCCAATGCCAGTGGTGTTTGCTGGCAGAGAGCGAGTTTCCACTTTACTTTGCATCGAGAAACGCGCACGGATAGACCGTGTCTCGGGAGTGGTTAGCTCGTGTGTAAAACGTTAGAAATTATTCCCAGAATTCTGTGGAAAAATTAGGTGGAACAGTGATAATTTTGTGTTAGGAAAGTTTACCGAATTGAATTTGTCAATGAATGCCGTTGAACAGTGAAGGTTGAAGCCAGTGCCATCTGTTATCGTATGCCTTTGTCGTAAGGCGAACCCATCGGGGTTGGCTATGGATGTGTGAGTGTCAATAATGCAATTTTCTGATCCGGGAAAGTGTCAATCGCAGTCAATTTCACCAATAATTCCCAAGCGAACGAGCCACCATTGCGTAAATCAAATATGGCTGAAAATACTTCCATTTATCGGAAAAAGCCAGAGTATCGCAGCCGTCGTCGTCGTCATCGTCATCGTCGCTGCCGTTGCCTGCTTGCTTATTGCTGCTGCTCAGCTCACATATCGTGTTTTTTTTTTCCCTCTTTGCTAGTCTCTTTTGGTCTCTTCTACCTTGCGTTGCGAACGACAACGAGTAGAGGGCGCTCACCGCGGCACACAAAAACATCGAAACATAACCCCCCCATAGCATACATACTAGCAGGCCATCGGTCCTATGTGGTTGTGTTGTGTGGTGAAAGTAGTGATAGCGATGCTGCGCATGCGAAGGCTGTGAATGACGAGCACCGACCGTTCTGACGATCACTGTCGTAGGGGGCCGTGAGTGCTGAATGAGTCACCAATACAGGCGCGCTCTCAGGCGAAGAATGCGAAAAAAAAAGGCAGAATGAGCAAAACTGTACGAGGCCAACATAAACATTACCGAAACAGCAACAGCAACAACAACAACAACAACAATAACAATAAGCAACTGAATAGGCAGAATAATGCATTTTCACCTGAAATAAGAAGTGCTGAGATGTGAAGTTGGCACGGACGGCTTCGACTTGTGTTTTGTACTTTCATTTTTCTTATTGGACCGCAATAACTGTTGTTTTAACTTTCCAAGTGAGAATGATAATAATTCGTGTTTTACTTGTCAGACTGAAGGTCTGCTGCTAAAGTGTTAACGATTTGACTACCTGGTTGTGGTGGAATCTTTGCGAACTATTTTGGATTTGGCTTCGTCAGTTTTATCGTGAACAGATCTTTTGTTAAAATTTCAGATTCTTCATAGGGCAGTGAACGGGATCCTATTTCAAACACGGTTTAAACATTAACCTACAATCTTCACTATTTACAGTATGATGTTTCACTATATGAAGCATCATGGCGTGAAAGTTGTATGTTACCGTTTATCCTGTTCTCAGAATCGGGTCCCGGGAGCTGAGGCCGTTTCCTGCCCTATTTACATTTGTTCGGAGTTTTGAATGTTGATAGGCCTTTAACCTTTCTAGTGTGAGAGGTGCTCTATTTTGATGTCTGTGAATGAAAACCGAAGCAATTTGCGATAAGGTCGAACATGCAGAATGTAAACAGAAGGAGAATGATGAATCCAGTCGAGTTATTAGTACGAGACACTGAAGAAGTCTGCACATTGTAGACGAAATACGCGTATCTGTCGAAGATAAGCAAAGGTAGTTGGAATTAAATGGAAGATACTAATTCTTCTTCTAATTTCTAGTTTTAGGAGAATGATGATAAGTAGAATTTCAAATCGTAATTTACAAAGAAATGTATAAATTCAAGTACAATATAGCATACAGTCAGAGAACAAAGCTAGCTTTTGATTCATTTTCAATACTGATTGAAATTCGTTCGTTTTTCATTGAAATTTGCACATTTAGAATATTCGCCTTTCTATGCTAGTATGTTTGATTACGCCATTTTCAATGTTAGTCTCACAAATTTTGTTTGCGGTTGTTTGCGAAACCTCATTAATGGGTAAAAAAACGCCTATTTTCAAATAGCATACCTACACGGAAAGAAATGACGAGGAATTGAAATAACTATTTCGATAGTTGATCCCTATAATAGACACACTTTTGTTTCAACCACAAAATATGTTCAGCTCAAAGCAATTTTTGAATTGAATCAACCATACTTCACAGTTAATAGAGCCATCATTTTTACACATCTGTCATAGGTTAAATCAAAACAAAAATGTTATAATTCCAACCAGTGTATATGCTTGAATCAACTATACAATCAAATAAAAACAACAACCAAGTTTTCAATTCGCCTTCAAGTTCAGAGGTTGTGATTCAAGCATACATTAGTGAAATCAACTTGAAATGTATGATTGTTACAAACATGCAAATGGGTTATCGAAAAATCAATGCAAAAGTATAGTTGATTTTAGATGAAATATTATTGATTGAATTATACTTTTTTCTCCGTATATCTGTCATAAAATTGGGGAATTTCTCAATCATGCAATGGGTAAAAAATACCCATTAGAGGAAAACTCATACAACAAAAAATCGGGGATATTTTTGCACATGAATGGGTGAAAAAACAGTTCAAACTCCAAGCGTATCCGATGAATCGTCGGTTGAAAGCGCCACTTGTTTCAGTTTTTTAATTTCACGAAAACTACAATAATATATGAAACTAAACACTTTCGAAACATCGCGAGTAAGACAAATGAATTTTTTTGTATATAAGGGAACATTCAATAATGATGTCACGCAAAAAGTTACTTTTTATAACCCCCCCTTGTCACGTTTTGTATGGACCTTCACATTTTTTGTATGGATTGTCACGTTTTCCTAACCACACCTCCCCCCCTCCCCCCTTACTGCGTGAAATCATTATTGAATCTTCCCTAAGTAATCTAATGCTTCAAAATTATGCTTCCAGATCGTCGATTTAACTTTAATTAAACGTTGGCAGTCGTTTTGTATGCACGGAACATTGAGGCGAGCATTGGGGTGCTTGTAAAGAAGTCGAATCCATAATCATAAAAGGCACGAATAAAAACTAAAAGTATTTAAGATTTTGCATTTGTTGATTGATTACCAAAATTACAATCTACTAAACTGCTACATAATCTGCACGCAGAAATGGGTTATTTTTTACCAATTTTAGTTTCTTTGCAATGGATGAAAAATACCCATTTTGTGACATAAACTGCTTTTACCCATGATTGGATAAAGCGGGTTTACTCATTAAATCGGGAGAGGCATTTCTAGCCAAAATGGGTGTTTTTCCACCCATTAATGGGTTTTTGAAAACGACCGTGTACTGGAAAAGAAAGTATCGCCCTATACTATTCGCCTATTTTTGAAATTTTCATAGATTTCGCCTTCTACTTTTTGCCGTTGTTTTGATTATTTTGTCAGTATCGCCTTTTACTTGATGCCATGTTTATGTTATGATTTAAATTACGCCCTTCACTTTGTCAACAATAAATATAGCGTAAATCGCAAAGTAAATTGTTTCGAATAAAACAACACTACGCCATTTGCGAATACAATATTTAATGAATAAAATTAGAGCACAATCAGGACGAAAAGTTCAAAACTCATTATTTAGTGTAATAGTTATGCATTGCATTGATAAAAAATTTTGTTTACACTTTGTTTACGCCCTAATCGCGAATTGCTCTGGATGTATTTATTCTTGCTTACAAACATCGGTCTCAATTTTACGCTGAATTTGAGTAAAATGACGGTTTTCGATCGTGCGTTTGTTAAGCTCACCATTTTTGGTGTATGTGGTCAAATCAGGTACTTATAGGCGAATTTTGACAGCTACTTTTGAACTGTCATCCACGTAAAATATTCCTGTGCCGGCAACTGCCTTAAATCCACATTGATGCAGGTCTCCTCAGCAATGACGCAGCACCGGTATTTCGTTAGCAGCTTCATGAGTTTTTAGGCAGGCGTTTTGGCAACACTGCTGGCGTTCGTCTCGATTTGAAACGTTCTGCACGTTGTAGCATCTAATGTATCAAGGCAACTGCCTATATCACTGGACTGTTTTAATTAAACGATTTGATCAAGGTTGTACTGTGGTAAATGTTTCATCATGTTCCTGTATGAAGGGCCAAAAACGTATTGTGGACCCGTAAGCAGATACACTTTCGTGCAACCCAAAGCTACAGGGATCAAGGGAGAATCTCCTTCCAGAAACAAGTTTGCAGAAACCAAAACAAAACCGAGCCCTCGCCTAGTAAAAGAGTACACACTTAGATTTTCTACAGAAATCTGTGAAATTTTACTGAATTCTCAAATTTTACAGTTATCTGTAATAAAATTACCGAAATTTTTAAAATTTCACTGACATCCGTTAGATTGGATTACCGAACGTTATTGCTGTTGAGAATGCGGTAAAATGTAATAGATTTCTGTAAGAAACATCTAAGTGTAATACTTCACTTCTTCACTGAAAAATAAAATTTATGAAAATACTAAAAATTTAAAAACAACTAAAAAAACTAGAAATTAGAAGAAAAATTAGTATTTTCCATTCAATTTCAACTACTTTTGCTTATCTTGACATATATGCGTATTTCGTCTACAATGTGCAGACTTCTTCAGCGTCTCGTACTAATAAGTCGAGTTATTAGTATGAGACACTGAAGAAGTCTGCACATTGTAGACGAAATACGCGTGTCTGTCGAAGATAAGCAAAAGTAGTTGGAATTAAATGGAAAATACTAATTTTATTTCTAATTTCTTGTTAAAGGTATTCCACTGAAAAGCTCAAACCCTCTAGGATTCAACTCAAAAAAAATTATTTGCACAAAAAACACTGCAAAAATTAAAATTGATAAAAATTCAACAAAAAATAAGAAATAAAAACATTAATTATCATTATTAACAAACAATAATGAAAGTATTAAACAAAAAAAAAATTGAAAAGTAAAATAATAAAAACTTATTTAAAACACTTTTACGAACGATAACAATTTTTGTTCGATAAAGCTGAGATTAATAAAACTAACACTTCACTTGTTCACTTAAAAATTAAAAACATGTATAAAAAATCTTTAAAAAAATCTAAAAGTTTATAAATAAAACTGAATGAATAATAAATCCAAAAAAACATTAATAAAAACAAAAAAAAATAAAATATGTTTTTTTTTAAATAAGTATTTATTATTTTATTTAAAAAAAGTTTTTTTTTCTGTTAAGTAAAATACAAAAAAAATATAAATACAATAATAAAAACCTATTTAAAAACTCTTTGACAAACGTATTCTAAAACTGTAAAAAATTTGATTCACTTTAAAAAATAAAATAAAAAATAGATAATAATACAGGTTGTTATCTCTAATAAAAATAAAAATAAATATATGTTGAATAATTTTCAAATAAAAAAATAAAAAATTAAAAAAGATTATAATAATTAATAATTAAATAACAGTTAAAATACTAATCATATTTGTTTTTAATTGAAAAAACTTAATCCTTATCAATTTTGGTGCGCATTTATATAACGATTGTAATTGGAGGACTCTTTCACTCGTTCCCTTGTTCAATTCGAATTATTTTTCAAATGAAAATGAACAAAAAATTAAAAAAATTAACAAAACAAAATATTTTAAAATATTAACAATCGAAAATTAATGAAAATTCAGAAATAAAACAAACAAAATTTAAAAAAAAACAAAAAACAAACTAAAAAATAAACATTTAAAATCGAAGAATCGAACATCTTGAGTGGCTTATTCAATGTTTTGTTTTGTAAAAATGTATAGTAACACTTTACTTATTCATTTAAAAAAAATCAATAATAGATAAAAGAAAGTTTCAAAAATAGAGCTATAAAAACTCTAAATTAACAAGTCTTAAATAATTTTCAGATTCAAAAAAATTAAAGAAAAAAAAACTTAATCCAAAACACTTTCAAGAGCGTATCAGTGTAACGATTGTAATTGGAGGACTACTTCACTTGTTCCCTTATTCAATTCGAATTAGTTTTTCAATAAAATCTAACCAAACAAATCAATAAAAATTTAAAAAAACTATTATAAATAATCATAAAAAATTAAAATTGAACATTAATGAAAATTCGTGAATGAAACATTAAAAAGAAACAGTAAGCAAACTTAAAAGTAAACATTTAAAATCGAAGAATGGAACATTTTGAGTTGCTTATTCAATGTTTTTTTGTTGTTGTAGAAATTTATACTAGCACTTAACTTATGCATTTAAAAAAATGTTAAGATTCAAAAAAAGCTCTCAAAAAATAAAAAAATAATTTTGATTATAAAAAAAAATTAAAATTAAAAAAAAATTAATCAAAAAATACTATAATAATTGATAAATAAATAACAGTTAAAATACTAATCGCAACAAAAAAAAAAACTTGAACCAAAACACTTTTACGAGCGCATTTGTGAAACCATTGTAATTGGAGGACTACATCACTTGTTCCCTTATTCACTTCGAATTATTTGTTCAAATAAAATAAAGCAAAAAAACCAAAAGTTCAAAAAAAATCTATACAAAATAAACACAAGAATTAAAAATAAGAAATTGAAAAACAAACCAAAAAGTAAACTTTTAAAACAAAAAAATGGTACATTCAAGTTGCTCTTTAATGGTTTTTTTTTTGTAAAAAAATATACCTACACTTTACTTATGGTCACTCCTGAGCGGTTCCATATCATTTCAGCAACGAGTAATTTTCATATATTTT
Source organism: Aedes japonicus (assembly GCA_034211315.2). Classification (NCBI taxonomy): domain Eukaryota; kingdom Metazoa; phylum Arthropoda; class Insecta; order Diptera; family Culicidae; genus Aedes; species Aedes japonicus. The sequence continues at coordinate 199,043 of JASCZW010003234.1, read as the reverse complement.
GATTTGCATGAAACCTTGCCTACAAGTTTTTGGGGAAGAAAAACGCCGTTTTGCATACTTGGTTCGCCATTTTGAATCTAGCCTTACTTATGAGAAGAGCCTATGAAAAATGCACATGATATCTTCAAAAAATTGTATCTCGGAAACGGTTTGTCCGATTGGTTTGGTGTCTTCGTCGAAGTTTTAGACAATTGTTGGTGCTATATGGAAAAAATATGCACGGTAAAAAAAAAGTTTTGTTTTTGTGTTTTGAACTAAAATATAGATTTTCCCTTAAAAGTTACATGTCAATATTTTTTTAATTATCCTTATGTTATAGCTGACTAAAAATGCTATCTAGTGCACAGTGGGTTTTTCTGGAGAAAAATAGGTTACAACGAAAAAAAATTTTTTTTTTAAAATTACAATTTTCAAAAAAGCTATTAAGAAAAGTCAAAAAAGTTTGTCACCCTAATTTTATGAAAGTTCATCAAATTTGCAAGCAAAAAGTACTTCGGTAACATTTTTCTAAGATGCACCGTTTAGAAGATATTACTGATTTAATATTGATTTTTTTGATAACTTAATAAGTTTTGGCCCTTTTCGGATGTACTCCGTGTTTTTCCAGTTTCAAAAGTATTTTTTTCGGAAAGATTGGATAATTTTGAGTTAAAATGATACTGACAGCTTAAAGATTCGAGTGAAATTCTCTGCCTTAAAAGTATTTTGAAAAACAAGTTATAAAATCCCACTATCAGGAACAATGATTTCTTCCAGTTATTTTTGGTGTATTGTGTTGAAAATGTGCATTCAACTCTTGCATATCGCCTAACAGTTTAATCCATTTAAACTGGATGTGTTTATACTGTGCATATTTTCTCTCTATTGCCGAACATTGCCCCAGACATCAAACCGATGAGACAACTCGATTTCGAGATACACCTTTTTGAGAACTGCAAATGCAAGCTCCTCAATTAGCAAGATTCAAAAGAGCGAATTAAGCTTATTTTTCAGGGATGGTGATTGTGCGCAATAAAAAATAACATTATATGTTGGATATCATCAGTTTATTTTTATTCCTGTATTTTTATAAAATTATTGTTTACACAACTTTCTTAACAATATCGAATATTTTGGCATCATTGTCAGGACAGTTTGAATAAAGCTTTGCCTTTATTGTATTTTCTGATAGAGGAAGAAATGAGTGGAATTTTTGCGTTCCTTGAATTGTTTTTGCATTATTATATTGATTATTTAGCTGCAAAGACATATTTTCGTATTCTTCTGTAGTAGAATAACAAAATGACAACTTTGTAAGTTCTTCTTCTTTTCGTTTGTTTGCCCAATTAAACAACTCTCTTGCAGTCTTTATCGGGTGTTCGCGTTCTTTGGCTAAACTTGCTCTGGTAGCCATGCGTTTTATCGTACCTCCAATAGCATCGCATGGACCTTTTCCGTGCGATGTTGCGAAGAAATGCCATTCAGCGTCAATACCATACTTTGACTTAAATTTACAAAGGCTAGAAAAGTTTTTTCGGTTTTTATACTGTGAAGCAGCACCATCTGACATAAAATAATTTTTTTTTATGTTTTTATTTTGATCAATTTGTAAAAAGTTTATCATTTTATCAATAAACAAATTAACAGCGACTGAATCATGTCTTAGTTCTTCAGAAATTATAATGAAGCTAAAATGTTTAATTTGCATATTTTCAGTATAATATATTACGAAAGGATGGATTGTGGCCTGTTGCACGTTCCAATGGTGTGATTGAACTTCATCCTGCAAAATGAAGCTGTAATTTTCAGAAAAGTCACAAATAGCTAAAAATTTACCATCTTGCAAGTTTTGTTTTGTAGTTTTCAAAAAATTGGATTGTTCGGTTTTTACAAAATCATGCGGAATCAAACTTTCTAATTTTGAGCTGAAACATGAAACAAACTCATCGGTTTGCTTTACAATAGTTTCTAAATCACATCTGTCAGTGGTAACCCATTGTTCGAATGAAAGCTTTTCAACAAAGTTTTCTTCCAGTTGTTTCAATAAACTGTCTTCTAAAACTGAGGTATCTGGGCAGCTTTTACATCTTCGTAGATGGCAATGAGTTGTCTTATTTTAGGGCCAAAACTTATTAAGTTATCAAAAAAATCAATATTAATATCTTCTAAACGGTGCATCTTAGAAAAATGTTACCGAAGTACTTTTTGCTTGCAAATTTGATGTACTTTCATAAAATTAGAGTGACAAACTTTTTTGACTTTTCTTAATAGCTTTTTTGAAAATTGCAATTTTAAAAAAAAAATTTTTTTTCATTGTAACCTATTTTTCTCCAGAGCAACCCACTGTGCAAAAGAAAGCATTTTTAGTCAGCTATAACATAAGGATAATTAAAAAATTTATTGACATGTAACTTTTAAGGGAAAATCTATATTTTAGTTCAAAACACAAAAACCAAACTTTTTTTTTACCGTGCATATTTTTTCCATATAGCACCAACAATTCTAACAATGGTCTAAAACTTCGCCGAAGAAACCAAACCAATCGGACAAACCGTTTCCGAGATACAATTTTTTGAAGATATCATGTGCATTTTTCATAGGCCCTTCTCATAAGTAAGGCTAGATTCAAAATGGCGAACCAAGTATGCAAAACGGCGTTTTTCTTCCCCAAAAACTTGTATGCAAAGTTTCATGCAAATCAAAAAATACAAAAAATAAAAACTGGAAAAATTTCCCACTTGTTCGTGGAATCGCTCTCCTTAAAAAAATATTTAAGAAATAGATAAAAGTAAGTTTATATAAAAAAAACTAGAAAACCTAAAAGTTTATATGTTTTTCTAAATAATTTTCAAATTCAAAAAATAATAATCACTGATAAATAAATAGCAGTTAGTTTAAAATTCAAGTGCTGGAGTTACACAAGTTGGCGCGAGTGTTGGAAGGTTAATCGCATTCGATTGTTCATTAGATTGCTCTTTCAGAAATTCTGTGAACTTTTCTTTTGAAGCTTTTGTTGTGGATTTGTTTGATCGTCTCTTTCCGGGTGGTACTTCACGGTCCTTTTTTTTTATTCTTCTAATACCTTTGTTTGGAAGTTCCAGAAGATATACTGGGATATGAAAGTTACAATTGACGTGTTATGAAGGTTATAAAGATCGAAACTAAAAATTGCTGAATCCTTCTCATCTAGGATAACACTCTTGGATAACTCGTATACGTGTACTTTTCTTTATGAACTTTCCTAGAAAAAGAAAGTACAGCTTCAGAAAGATCCCGCAGATAAATTCATAACTTGTACACAAAAGGAACTAAAAACAGTTGTGCTTAGAATTGGTATTCCAATCTCTAACATCTTAATCTGAGTAGGGCCAAGGGACACTGGCATTGCTAACAAGTTTCAGTACTTTCTAAATCCCTGGATTCTTACGACTCTTCATGCGTGCTTATGCTTTTAGCAGCTTCATTCAGCTACCCCGGGGGATGTTGAGGGATGGGAAAAATACTCACCTCGATACAGCTGAGCTGTGTTCCACCAACACACGAATTTTCTAAATTTATAACTCCTTTCATAGCTGTTGAAGTGCAATTAGAAAACTAAGTTAAGAGTCGACAAAATGCTCGCTTCTGAAGATCCACAATCCGACAAGAAAAGATAGTAGGCCGTGATGGGTGCATTCTGAATTGATTAAATTATTTATTTTAGTAGTGGAAATAAAGACAAATGTTTCGTATGCGAAACGGAATAGGAACTAGTTGAAAGCTTTTTTAGGACTGATTACCTGATAGAATAACAGGGAATTTTGGACTTCTTCAAAATAATGTTTCATAAAAGCAAAACTCTTGAACGTGCAACTAGCGAAAGCGAATTCTCCTTCGACTCGCCACCCAGCATTAATTCTGCATTCGCAAATCCTCTTCCATGAATCGGAATGACCGTAATTTGCACACTCGCACACAACCCGCAGTGTTTTTGTTCGCAAAAGCTGCCAGCAGATCTTTGCCCTGGTGCTTGCGCCGACCATTTCGGTTTTCTCTGGATCGATATTCCAGTCTGCCTGCTGCTGCTGCTCTGCATGGAAAGGAGGCAGAATTTCGCAGAAGCAAAAAAAAAACACACGATTTCAGTTTAGTTCTAGTCCGGGTGTATTCCGTTTTCTCGTTCGTTCAACTGCACTTTTCTGCACGGAAATATGACAGATCCGACCGACCCTCTCGCCCCGGCTGTCGATGTGTTGGTTCGAGCTCTGTGAGTTCTCGGCCGTTCCGCTTTGAGGCACCCTTCGTCAGTCGGAGCATAGGGTTGGTTGGTATGCGCGCGCAAAGATCCTCTCTCCCGGTGAGTTCCGTTCGATTATTAGACACTCACACTAGAGGGCGGTTTCCACACCCACACCACCTTCCTTCCGACATACACACCGTGTTTGTTGTGCCGGATACCTAGCTATAGCTAGTCAGAGGACGACCAGCTTCAGTTGTTCCGACACAGCAAATTGTTTAAATGCTGCCGCGTCGTCTTCGACTCTCGAATTCGTTCTGTCTTGAAGGAAGATTCGCATCTTAAAATGGTTCCCCATCGCACGATGGGACAGTGAAAGCTAAAACCGCGCAACTGGTTGCCCATCATCGTCTTTTCTCTGTTGTCAGTTTCACTACCCCTATATAATACATACAAACGCAGCAGTCAGCACTGCGCGAATTCCGTTCCGACAGTCATACTAATTGGTTTTCCTGCTTTTTTTTCTCTCCTTCCCGCACAGAAAATTGAATTCTTCCTGAACAAAGATATCACACATTTCATCACCGATAAGGACTATCAGCAGCAGACTCAACCACGGGCAACGGAATCCGAAGGCGGTCAATCCAGTCAGCAACCGGTTACACCGAAGACCCCACAAACTCCCAGAACTCCACTTTCCTACGTCTACCAACCGCATCTGCAGCAGTATCTGAACGAAGCATCCCCCTCGTCACCATGTGTCGCCGGTACACCGAATCCGACACCGTCGGCCAGCGGTTCGACTGCCGTAAGTAGACCACCATTCCGCTCCCGTCATCTAACGCCCAAATTCTCAACCGCCTCTCCCTTCTTTCCAGATCAAACCAACGTTACCCCGCAGCCGTGCGGATGCCATGCTTCAACGTGTCCGACAACAACAGCAACAGCAGCAGCAGCAGCAAAAGAACAGCAGTAACAACCCGGCGAGTGCACCACCGAGCAGTCCGTGCAGTCCGGCTCCAGCGGCCAACAACACATTCCGAGCGCAGCTCGATCTCTCGCAATCTCCGGCCCATCTAGCCAAGTCCTGGGGTAAACCCATCTGGACCACCGAGTACGCGATCAAATTCTTCAGAAAGGTCATCGAAACGTGCCGCGATCAGGACCACCCACAGCAATCGCTGGGGAAATCCGGCACCGGCAGAACATCCTCCTCCGCAGCGGAGCCGCAGCGCAAGGCGGCCAACATCCAGCATCTGCGGGGCGATTTCGTAAAAATCGAATCCTACCAACGGCAGTACCGTCCGGCTTTCCAACTGTTCAAGAAGTGGCCGGTTCTGAACCTGAACACCCGGTCCAGCGCATCGCCCTTCAACAGTGATCGCGATCGGCACGGAGGGAAAAGTGTGAAAACAACCGCCGCGACCACCAACCATCCGAAGACTGCAACCACCAACAACACCAATGCGCGGGCGAAACCAACCCAGCAGCAGCAGCAGCAGCAGCAACGGTGCGGGTATTGCGAAATCTGTCGGATCGAGTACGATGTCCTGGCGAACCATTTGGCCACCGAGGAGCACAGTGCATTTGTGAAGAACGATGCCAACTTTGTGTCGCTGGATAAACTGATCAGTGACGGTGGGGTCGATTTGAAGACGTTCCTCGGCGAGAACCAGACGTTTGTGGAAGAACAAGAAGCAAAGGAAGAAGAAGAAACGGCGAAAGAAGAAAGTGCGAAACGAGACGCTGAAAGTGAAACAGTAATTGGTGAGAAGAACACTACTGTAGTGGCATGTGAGGCAGTAGAAGAGGAAAAGGAAGAACAACCAAGTGAAAAACGGAAGAAAGAAGAGAAGGAAGAAGAAAATATACGGATTAGAGAGCAAGTGGAACCCAGTAGGCAAGAGTCGCCGAAGGAGTTGAAAACCTATTCGAGGAAGTTCAGAGGTAAGTTGAATCGAAGATTGATAGTTGCTTTCGACCAGCAAACAGTTCTTATTTGAAGTATAAATTGGCTGGATTCTTTTAATCTTTGTCAAAACCTCGGGTGTTTACAAAATTGCCTGTTCACATTGTGAGGATGGTCTGCAAGAGGACTTTGGAAAAGCTGTTTGAGGAACACATTGATGGGTAGGAGAAAAAGATGTTGTTAGGTAAACTAGTACGCTCCATCCGAGCGCCCCCCGTGCAGCATAAATTCTCTCGTTTTCTGTCTCATGCACGGGGGAGCCGTAACAATACCGATTGTGTGATATTTCTCTCATTGTTTCATTATCGGCCTATTGCTGTTTTGTGCTTTTAGATATAGTTTTTCAGTTCTAATAAATGTGTCGAGTCAGTCGGTCGCTCTTTCTTATGAAAAATATAAAATCTAGTTTGTTCTAAATCGAAGGTTGTTATTTAATCGCGAGTGGACGAAAGGGTTTTTACCCAAAACCAAAAATCCGAAGGAATACGCAAGTGTCCAAAGTGTGACGGGTCCGAACAGATGTCATTACGATGTCAGATTGCAGAATTGCAATCAAACTTGCAGATCAAAGGAAAACATTGATTCTTACTTAATTGTTTTTTTGTGAGGCTCAAGTGCCATAGGCATAACGGAGCCGAGTTCATGTTCATTTTGACAATGATAATAACTTAGTAACGATGTTAGTTTTGGATAGCCGAAAGACTCGCGGATTCGATAGAAATGAGAGCCTAACGAGTAGTGATTAGACATTAGACGACACATTACCTTTATAAAATCCCGGTGATGAATATCCAACCCTCTGAACCACGATTTATTCGATACCTGTGGGTGAATAGAATGTAACCATCTGCCCAAATCCCCTGCATCCCATTTTTGTTGTCAGCTGATCAAGGCCTGTTGACGGAAAACAGCAAAAAATTGGTTGAAGGCAATTTGTCGATCATAAATATCGCCTGCCATAGCGCCCACCTTGGCAAGTGAGTCCGCTTTTTCATTACCCGGAATAGCAGGGTGGCCACACAATCTTAATATAAAAATTCCCGCATTTTCCCGCCTGTTAAGATGAGTCAATATAAATTACTCGTAGCTAAATCTCTGAGCTCCCAAATTTCATCTTCATCAAACCAGTTTGATTTACCACCAGACACTTTCTATTTATTTAAAATACGCCTTTTTGTGCGACAGGATGAGCCAATTTTCAACAAATGTTGTCAAATTTGGTAGCTCCTTCTTGGTTCTAGCCAAAATTGTCCAAACCATTTTCTTTTCTCTGGAATCCGGCAAACAACGTCAGACGGCATTGAGCACAGCTGCCGAAATTCTTCTTTCACCATGTGTTAACACCCTTACAAACGCAATTCGCCCCCACATGAAAGATAAGTTCATTTTGGGCCTCACCTATTACAGCCTTGCAGCCAGATCTTCTAAGGGCATCTTCAACGGTGGTTCCAATCGTGGTTTGGATTTATTTGTTTAGACCAAACGCAAAAGCATCGCTGCATCGCTGGTGTTTGTAAATTTTGTTTTATACCGGATCTATTTTGCATCATTTCAGAAGTTATATAAGCTTCCAAGTTTCTTGCTGAACGCACTCTTTAAATAATTAATTTAATGAACTTCAGAATATCTATGAAGATTGGAAATACCCTGAACTTTTAGGATGTTTTCGGAACGGTTGGAATCTCCCAAACTTATGGAAAAATCCTTTGAATATTTCCCAAACTTTTTGAATGCTCAAAAAATCCAGTTTCCTTTTATCTGGCACGTTTTCTGAAATTCTGGAAGTTCTAAGAAGTTCTGTATATATCTAGCAAGTTTCATGAAATTCTAAGAAGTTCACCAAACCTCAAACCAAGATCCGCAAACTGTTGAAAAGCTTCATGAATTTCTTGACTGTTCTCTATTGGAAGTTCTCTAATTTTCTGGAAAGTTCCTTGAATTTTTGGGAAGTGCCCTGAACATCTTGAGTAGTTCTATGAACTTCTCAAAAAATACCCAAAATAATCTGATAAGTTTTTTAAACTTCTGGAAGCTCTCGGAATTACTGGATAGTTATCTCAACTTCTGTGAAGAACCCTTTACTTTTGGAAACTTCCTTGAACTCGTGGTAAGCTCCTTGAATTTGTGGACAATTCCCTGAATTTCTAGGAAACAATCTGAATTTCAGGAAAGTTGTCTGAAGAACCCTTAATTTCTGGAAAGTTCCCTGATTTTAAGGTATGTTCCTTTGACATCAGGGAGAGTAGCTAAACCTCGGGAAAGTCTAAGTCAAATCTAAAAAGTATACCGAGCTTCTGATAAGTTCCCTGAGTTTTCTAAGTGCACTGAATTTACAAGATTTTTTTCGAACTTATGGGAGATAATTTTTGTCCATCAGTTTCTTAACCTTTTCCGATATTGTGGGCGTAAATACTGCGGGCCGTAAGTCTTAAAGACAGATTTACACAAAATCCTCAGGGTCACCAACCCCCAAGTTTTCGTCGAGAGAACTAGCTGAGGACGTACGCCAACATCCGTTAAGCTGTAGTGCACCTATGTAACACTAAGGCCAACATATCCAGCTGCATCGCAACAGCTGGAAAAAGTCTCAGTTTAGTTGTCGCATAATGTCTAGGATCATATCCCTTGGCATGTTGAAACGTCGCAGAAAGTGCTTCTTGTCATAGCTTGGCGTGGCTCTATCTATTACTCTCAGCACTATCTAATATCCTTTAAATGAAATGCATGCATTCACACACTCACCACCAATCAAACCAAATCCATGGTAAAAAGTTTGCGAAAAATCCTCGGTCTCTGAAAAAAACCGAACTTCTCATCTCTGGATATTGTAAGATTGACAAGATGATAGCCCACCAACACGGCTTAACAACAAGAAATACTACACCGGTGCGGGGAACGCAAAGTTGGTCTGTTTTAGCTGGTTCTTTTTAAGTTTGCTGATGTAAATCAACTATAAAGATGTTAAAATAGACCACCGCTGAAGATGCTCTAAGCGGTACGTTTTGAACAGGCTGAACAATGAGATCGGTGGATCGAGTAAATGACAAAAACGCTACTCAAATCATTTGAAAAAAGTGTGAGTATGGTTCCTTCCATATAACAAAAATTCTCGATGATTTTGGAATCCCGCATTTTCCGATTTTCCCCAGTCTGTGGCCACCCTGGAATAGAGCAATGAGAAGGGTCCCAAACCAAGCTGATGGTGTAGGAATTGTTTGATAGGACACTTGAGTGCTTTGCTGGCCTCATTGAACGAATAGCCTGAAGTGAGCTGAGACTATCCGTAAAAATGAAAAATTGGTCAGAGGCAACTCGCTCTAATGCATAGTTAATAGGCGCCAATTCTGTGACGTAGACGGAGCAAGGATTTTGAAGTTTGAATTTCGTTAAAAACACCAAATCCAGTGGAATCATTTGTTTTTGAGCCGTCGGTGTAAAACTTTCTGTCACATCTGATATGGCCAAACTTACTTGCAAAAATTGATGGAATGTACTCCGAACGGAGTTGATCTGATATTCCACGAGCTTCTTGCTTCATGGTCAGATAAAACACTACAGTAGGACTAGAGAAGTATTGGAAGTAATCACGATTAGGAACATTCGAAGAAGGGCTCACCTCCAGAGTCATGTACCAATAGTACAGTGTCATGAACTTAGTTTGAGGATTTCGTTCGATTAGCTTTTCAAAATGGATTATAGCACCTCACAGCTCCTACACACTTATTCCAAAGCTACCAGCGTTTCCCTCGAATATTCTAAGGAACCTCCTTCCGATCGTTTTGTAAGTTTCTTCCCAACTATCTAATGGAGTTCAATTCAAGGTCATCTCATGAGCGAGATAAGGTGCTGTAACCTTGGCAATTATTGCCAGGCTTTTGGTTCAAATGCGAAAAGCTAACCCGCAGGTAAAAGGAGCGTAAAGTAATCTTTCTAGCATCTATGCCCCCAACGATAAAGTACACATTGTCACACTGTTTAACTCTACATGGAAGCGTTTGGTACGGGAGGTCCACGCTTCCCTTTCTTCCCTTGATTCAAAGTAGTAGAGCGAATTTAGATCTTTCTGGAATCGCTCTATTTCTTGGAATCCTCTCTGCGGCACATATTACGCAGTCGGCAGATGACAAGCAAAATGATGTATTCAAGAAACCATAATTTTCCTTGGATGCTTTCAAGAATTGGCTGCGTTAGTGTAAGATTAGAATTATCTAATGGAGTTCAATTATTTGTTGAAGCACTAGCGTATTTTTTGGATTTGGACTTGTCCCAAAGTTTCCGGTAGAATCCGGAACAATCTTTTGATTTTCCTCTGGATTTCGTACATTTGGTTCTATTTATCGAAAGGATCCTCGGTTAGCAAAAGTTCTTTCTGTAGTGATTCCTGATCAAATGTTCCAGTCCACTTATATTGCTACTCCAGTTCCTGGAACCGTTTGAACTTCCCCCAAATATTCTAACGGGTTTCTCCTAGGACGTCTCGAAAAGTCTTGTAGGTCTGATCTTGAACTTCATTGGAATTGTTTCAGAGCTTCATGGAAAAATGTGTTGACAAATTCTTTCGGACTGACCTGTATGGCTCCGTCAGATTTTCCCAATGAGCTTCCGATTTAGGAAGGAGCTTCCTGAGAACATTCTTTGAATTCTCTTCCGAGTGGTATAAGACATTGTCGATTTAATTTAGATTTTTCTGTATTTCATTAATGTAATGAGTCCTGTGAATTTAGTCCTGTTCGGCTATAATTTAGTATGCTTTTGTTTTCTTCCATTCTTCTTTCTTTATCCTATTGTTCTGTGCCATTTTGCTTTTTTTTTTGTCATTTTATTTTCGCTCTTTTTGTTTTTATTTCGTTTTTCCTTCTCCATTCCTTGCCTTTTTTGTCTTTTCCGTTTTTTAAACTTAATCATTCCCTTCCTTTTCGCTTCAGTTTACTTCTTAAACATTTGTTTTCTTTTAATTAATTTCTAAACTTCTTCTACGTCCCATTCTGAATTGTAAGGAAAATTTGTTTAAAATTTTGGTAAGATCTCTCCAGATTTTTTTTTGGAAAATCTTCTTAAATTTGTTTTGGAATTCTGAGAAAGTCCTCTTCTTAACTTAAAGGAAGTTTACTTAGGAACTTTGGGGAAGTTTTCCTGAAATTTTGAGAAATGTTTTCCCTTGTTCTCTGGCAAGTTTTTTCTTGAAATTTTAGGAAGTTTTTTCCTTTTTTCAAAATTTCTAATAAGGGCCGGTTCATAAAACACGTCGACTCATTTTTGAAAATCTCAGAACCGCCCTCCTCCCCCTCGTAGATTTTGCTTCATACAATTTTACGAAATTTTGTATGGAACGTAGACTTTGGTAAGCCCCCCTCTTAGAAAACTCAACGTGGTTTATTTAGCTCTAAGTCCCATTTGAACTCCGAGGAAAATTGTGTTGAAACTTTGAGAAAGTCCACTGCAGAATCTCTTGGAAAATCCCTTCAAATTTGTTGGGAGTTTCTTCCTGAATTTTTGAGAATTCTTCGTGTGAACTTTGCGAAGTTTTCTCCTTTTCTTCGGGAAATTTTTTTCTGAACTTCTGAGAAATTGTTGCTCAAACTTTTAAAATGTACCCTCAATGCTTCTGGAAAGTTTCTTTGGGGAGGTTTCTTCGAGAACTTGGAGAAATTCTCATTCTGAAATTCTGGAATTTTCTCTCCTAAACTTCGGGAAAGCACTCTACCATTTCAGGGATGTTCCAACTAAACTGTTGGATAGTTACATCCGGAAATTCTGGGAAGTCCTTTCCAGAACTTCGAAGAAGTTTTCTCCTGAATTTCGTATCGTCCGGAGGTTTGTGGAAGTTTATTCCTGAATTTTTGAGAATTTTTCTGTTGTTCCTGTTACCGCTAGCAACGGAACGAACAAGCGAGCGTAGTTGGCCGTTGCGAAACAAACAAGTGAAAATTTCATTCCATCTACAACATTGAAAGAATAAAGATACAAGCTTCAAACTCTTAAACCTCAGGCTAAATTAATCCTCTGAAGTCCTGAAATCCCCCTCCCCCCGACGCAAGAACTCTGTTGCAGTTTTCGTAGCCCTTTTCCTTAGTGGCAAGAAGCAGCAAAGAACCAACCGTCCGATGCAACATTCCTAGTTGCCAGCCGACCATCAAGACTGGTGCGGAACCCCTTGGTCGCCACCTGATACCGTGGTCCTTCGCCACCGGCAGGTACGAACCGTCAAGTCCCGAGCAACATCCCTGGTTAGCTCCTTCCTAAAATTGGAGGGAAAGCTCTTTCCTTAATTTCGGGAAAGTTCCATCTTGAATTTCTGGGAAGAACTTTAGAACCTCTGGAATGTTCCAAAGTTCTAAGAAGTCCTCTTCCCTAAACTTCTTCCAGGAGCACTGAGAAGTCCTCTCCTGATTTTCGTGGATGTTCTCTCTGTTGGTCTGTTTGGTCCTGATTTTTTTGTTGGAATGTTCCTGCTTGAACTACTAGGAAGTGCTCCTTTTACTTCTGAGAAGTTGCTGTCTTACCTTCGGAGAAGTTTTTCTTTTCTTTGCTGAAGTCCTTTCCTGAACTTCTAGAAAGTATCTTCCTGCAAATCTGGGAAGTCTGCTTATGAACTTTCTAGGATGTGCCCTAAATTTTGAGTAGATTATTTCAGGTTTTAAGGACTAATTTTAAACCACTTAACTCGAGGGTAAATTTTCAGTTAGGATCACAAAAGTAATAGATAGATAGATATTAGATATAGATATTCTACGAAGTGCTGCGAAACTTGACATAGCGGAAAGCTTAGAAAATTTTCAAACACAAAGGTGTCCACTTTGGTAAATAGGGATCAAGGAAACCGATATTCAAGGTTTTTCCTAACATGTGGACTTAAAGCGAGTAGCGATTCTAATAATGAAGGGCAACTATCTATTGGGGCTATTCTCCGACTCAAATGATTCAAATCGAGTCGCTCTCAGTTGATGATTGTCGAATCGAGTGAGTCCACTTCCATTTAATTTGCACGTACAATTGTCGACTCGACAGGAGAGAGTGGCTCGTTTCGTCTCATTCGACTCGCAGAATAGGTCTAGTAGAATGTCAAGTAGAACTTGAGTAGGCTGCTTCTCTTCAGCTGGTTCTGTAACACCTGACTCACACCGCCTTCGAAGCTGGTTACAGTACGGTCGGATTAAGATTTTTATCTGCTGTAACCAGACATTGTAGATCCCCAACATGCTCGAGAAGTTGGCCAGAGTCGCCCAGGGTCCAACTTCTGGTTCTGTTATCGACTTCGGGTTGTATATAGCCGATGGCTTTGCTTCCAGGCTTGCAGTTGTAACTGGTCGTCTAACGCTCGTTGTTATCCTCCTTTGCTGAAACGCTGTTGGTGCTTTCAGTAGATCCAGTGACGTTCGTACCGGTATACCAAGCAGTACCCTGGCAGGCTATTTCTTTTCAGGAGCGCTATAAGGGGCGTGAAACGGTAGCATAACAGTATCAACGAATCACCCTACGAGTCTATTGGACTACCAGTGGAAAGGTGATGTTTTCAAATTTCATAGTACGAACTGACGTCCGTTGTCGCTCACCAGCGTCTCAGGCATTTCAAAGCGAGCGTAGATTCGTTGGAAAATGTCGAATGTTGTAATTCGTCGGTTAGGAACAACTTCAAGGGGAATGGGGGCGACCCCGGCGTAGTGGTTAACATCAATACCGAATACACGAGCTCGAATCACACCCCGGACCAAGTCACGAAAATACCCAAAGAGGTACCGGAGTGACTACGACAGGAGATGAGCCCAGCCAGGAGCTGAAAATCTTGATAATAAAGGAAAAAAAAAACAACTTCATAGCCTTTTCGCCTGTGCATCGACCAGGATAAGTCGTCGCAACCTTTGCCGAAACTTTTCCGGTACGGGCCAGAATTTCAAATTTGTTCTGGTTTGGGTTGTGGCAACCCTGACAAACTCGGCACAGGAACGAATAAGATGGGCAACGCTTTTGTCGTTTCCTGTAATGTATAGAGGAAAGGCTTGTAAGATGAAACACGATTCGTTTTTTGCTCGTAACATGTATAATTTTTGTTTTTTTTTAAGATCTTTCGAAAAAAGAACTAAAAGGCTCCAAGTGTGCCCACGGAACTGCTTATGTATAGTCATCAAAAAACTTATGACCTTTTTTTCGAAATCCATCGAAAATGGCAATTTAAAAAAAAAGGAATGTTATATTTCAATTTATTGTTGATTCCATGGCATTTCCAAACATAAATAATATTATTCATATGTTTTAAAACGAAAACAAATGTGTTGCATCTGACAAACATGACGCCATAAACACAAAACACCAAACAACTGTTTCACTTTACAATTTGTTTGGAAATGCCTTTGGATCATAAAAATACACCAAAAATGCTAGCCAACACAAATGTTAACCTTTTGATATCGATGGGAAATTTGCATTTTAATTATGTCAACACTTTCGAACATTGAAACCTGGAAGAGCTAAGTCGAATGAGTGTATTCACTCCAAAAGCAAATGAAAATTGAAGAATAGCAAAAAAATGAGGTTAACACTTGTCAGCTGTGAATGTCAAAAGTGGCGCTGTTCCATCTTACAAGCCTTTCCTATACTATATTGCTTTTGTTCAAAAATTCTTCAAAAAAAAAAAAAAAGAATCGGGCAAAATGAGTCACTTCCGAGGTTTGCACAAGACGACATCCCCTTCATTCAGTTTTCCAGACATTTTCATAATATTGCCGTGCATTTGATTTTATTGTAGCGCACGGCTATTTCAAAAACCGCATTATATATACTGATTCTTCCAGTATGCAGGGAAAAGCGGATAAAATGGACAATAACTGATGTCTACACAAGTCGAAATCCCCTCCATTCAATTCCCCAGACAGTTTCACAATAGTGCATTGCATTTTTATACATTCTAATTCGCGGAAATTTCGAAAACCACATGACATATCTAGTATTTTCAATATGTGGGGAATATCGGGCAAAATGGACAGTTCATGAGGTTTTTACAAGACGATATTGCTTTCATTGGATTTTCCAGACATTTTCACAATAGTAGATCCCAAATGGGTGCAATATTATTAGTGAAAATATGATAAATGTAGGATTATCCAATTATTTTTTTCAAAATTAAGGGATAATCGGGCAAAACGAGCCACTTCCCGAAGTCTTCATATAAGCCTACATCCACTTCATTCGATTTTCCAGACATTTTCATAAATATTGTAGTTGCATTTGATTTGATTCTAATGCACGCAGCTATTCCAAAATCGCATTTTATTTATTGATTCTTCTAGTATGTAGGGAAAAGCGGGCAAAATAGTCAATAACTGATGTTGTGAGTATGATGTGAGACGACATACTCTCCATTCAGTTCCCCGGATAGTTCCACAATAGTGTATTGCATTTTTATAGATTCTAGTTCGCCCAAATTTCCACAACCACATGGCATATCTAGTACTTTCAGCATGTGGGGAATATCAGGCAAAATGGACAGTTCCTAACATTTTTACAAGACTATTACCTCCATTGGATTCTCCCCAGACATTTCCACAATAGTACAGCACAAATTGATGCAATATTTTCAGAGCTAATATGATAAATGTGTGATTATTCAATTTTTCTTCCGAAATTGGGGGAAAATCGGGCAAAATGAGCCACTTCCCGGGGTCTGCCCAAGATAAAACCATCACCATTCGATTCCTCGCATGTTTTACAGGACACTTATCCTGCGACCTTTAATTAGTTGTGATTTTGGGTCCCATTTTTCCCACTGTGCATTGGTTGAAAGTCAACGCCAGATGAATGTAGAACGGGGGGCTCAATTGCTTGAGCTCCAAGTTCACAATGTTATTGAAACCTGGGGTTTTGTCCGAGATTAAGTTGCCACGTAAATTAAAAGTGTACCTACTTTTAGTCGTTTCCCTAACATTGAAAGTAAGAAGTCTGAGAGAATTTCGGCATTACCCGTCAGTATCACACCTGATGTTAGTGCCTTTATATAAACTTTCTACGACGTGGCAGTGGAAAAAATAACTAGAATATGTAATACTTAATAAGCCCTCTCACCGTCGACAAGGTGGAAAATTTGACGCACAAAATGGTAACTTGCTTGGTATTTCCTCGCGAACTTGGCAAATGAGTGGACAATTGTATTTTGTGTATCTTTAGGTATAACATAGATCCTACTGTGAACTCCTATCCCTATTTCCCCGTGGTGCCGACTGAGGTATGACTTACCATTGGAAAGATCGGGTAACCGACCCCCTTGGTCATATGCTGATAAGAAATGGGCTATCCTCTTCGAAGTGTGCAGTCCACCTGAGCGTCTGTTCTCCATGTTAGGGGCGGCTCAAAACAGCGTCTGTTTTCCATGTTAGGATCGGCCGATCATCGTTCTCGTGTCAGGGTGGGACTCCAAACAGTGCTGTGCACGATGGTCCTCCGGCGAGACAGGGGGGTTGGGGAAGGCCCTTACAAATCAAAAGTTACTAATAATGCAGCAATTCTCCTCATCCATTCCCATTTTTTTTTTCTTATTCCTGTTCCTTTTACCCCCTTCCGTTTACCGGCTTCTTCTATGTTTCCTTTTTTCTCTCATTTTCATGAAACAATTAATTAATAAATTTAAAACCAATTAGTAAATAAATAAAAAATAAAAACATGAACAAGTCAAACTGGAAAAACAAAATTCAAACCAAAACAAAAAGTTTCGAAAAGTAATGAAAAAATTAACTATTACAATTACAATTACAAAAATTAGAAAATAATGGAAAAAAAAGATTGCTGAAATAAATGAGCTAATAAACAAAAAAAAAAACAAATTAAAACTATTCTAATTGTCATGTTTTGTATTCTCCGTACGTGGAGTAACGATTATGATGTAGAAGGAGATGTTCGCGCATCACCATGACGCACCAAAAGTGGACACTAATGTTTCTAGCGGTAGTTTGAATGCACTCTGTTTTAATGCGCACATGGAAGAGGAACTCTCTCTTTTTTTAGTTTGTTTTGATTCGGAACGTCTGAGATCACTCAAGTTTTTTCTCGTTATCTCTAACGTAGAGACCTCGGAGAGAAACACCGTGAAGCGTTGCGATACTGATCCCCACCAATATGATTAATGGTTACCACCATTTATGGTTTTTATATTGTTGAAACCATGTATTGGTTTTTACATAATTGTAAAACAGAGTGCATTCAAACTACCGCTAGAAACTATCACAAAACTATCAGTGGTACATGAGCGCGTACCAACACGCTACTTTTGCCTGTTGAGGTGGTGGATTCATCCGTGCCTCGACCTACCCCGCAGTGGGATGTTAGGCAAAAGATGACGTCCATGGTTCGAGTATCACTGTACCCATGCCCTTTCGCTCAATTTTCAAACATCTGTTCTATATCCAACCTATCGTACACTGACGGAACTTTCAACACTTTCTCTTCATATCTTTCATTCTAGCAAAAACATTAGTGTCCACTCTTGGTGCGTCATGGTGATGCGCGAACATCTCCTTCTACATCAATATTAAAATTAATTAAAATAAAAGTTCTAAATTTCATAACAAAAATCAGAAATTGGAAAGAAATTAATTATTTAACTAGAACACTAACACGAACACTAAAGGTAGCTGGAATTAAATGGAAAATACTAATTTTTCTTCTAATTTCCAGTTACAGGTATCTAGGATCTCTCTAGGATTTAATTATTTGTTTATTTATACATAAAAAAAAATTACTTAATCAATTGATGCCTAAATTATCGAAGCATATTGCTTTAAACTGAATATCAAGTTTACAGAAAACACATAAAAATTCAAAATTAAAACATTGAAGAATATTTTATTTTAAAATTTCACTTGAATATATTTGAACTTAGAAATTTGAACTTTAAAATGACTAAATGTCAATTTAATAGAAATAATAAAAAATTAAGAATCAAGGAAATATTCAAAACATATATTGAAAAACAGTCACTTTGTTCCATCTTACAAATTGGACTATTGAAAAAATAAAAACAAATGAAATATTTCATTTTTCTAAAAATACAGTGCACAATCTTAAAAGTCATAAAATTCACAAATTTTTATTACAATGAATAAAAAATAAATTATATCGGAAAAAATAGAGCAGTTCTTTAAAAAAAAAGCAAAATCTTCAAACATTTATTAAAACCATATGAATTTTTCTCATCCTAGCATATAATAATTTAGTTTTTCTCCTTTTCTTTATCATTCCTATTTATTTATTTTCTTGTTTCCATATATATTTTTTTCAGTGGGCACATTCCAACATTATGTTTTTTTTTCGGTTCTCCTGTTCTTATCAATTCGTTTACCCTTTCCCAGTTTCCTTTATGTTTGTTTTCCTTTCGATTTCTTTTTCTGTACATGTGCCTTCAATATTTATCCTATCCTTACCTTTTTTTGTATTTTATCTTTTCTTTTTCATGTTTTACCTCTTCCAATTTCCTATTTCTATTGCTTATATTTTCCCTTTCGTTTATCTGTTTTTTTTTCTTTTCCCTCTTCTTTTTTTTATTTTTTTCTATCTTCATTCCTTTTCCTTCGATTTCGCCTTTCTTTCCTATCTTCTCTCTTCCATTAGTTTTGCAAATTCTAACTTAATTTCAAAATTTTAAAAGCGATTAGTAGATTCGTAACATTTATATAACATAATCATGAATATGAACTAAAAATTTAGAAAAATAAATGTTAAAAAAAATTCAAATTAAAAAAACTAAAATTTCGAAAACTTCCTAAATCACGAAATAGTTTTTGTTAAAATAAATGAACCAATAAACAAAACAAATAAATTTTTAATTTTCTAAATATAACAAACTCATCAAATTAACGAATCATTAGGTTTAAAAATTCTGGAATTTAAGTAATGAACTAATAATTAAGTAAATCATAAAATTATCAGACCTCAATTAAAGTCCTAAACACACTGTAAAACAATACATGAAAAAATTATTCATCAAAAAAGCAGAATAAAATTTATTGATTTAATAATCCACATATGTCTACTTTTAAAATGAAGAATTGAAATATCTGATAATTTAAAAAGTGTATGCAATAAAATGTTTCAACATAAATTTTAAAATAAAACAATTTTTAAAATTCGTGAATTTAGAAACAAGAAATAAAAAACTAAAATTTACTATGTTCTACAAAATATACAAAAGTTGTAAAATTTAAGAACACAAAAACTTAAAAATTGGTGATAATTGAATTGAAAATTTAAAAAGTTTTTAAAAAAATATTAAGAAAATTTAAAACTGAAACATTTGAAAATTTTATTTATTAAAGGGTGATACGGTCAAAATTTGGTCAAGGGAAAACGCGTGTAAATCGGTGAAATCGTTTTTTTAAAAAATCAAATTAAATTTCTTTTCAAGTTCAATTAGTATGAAATGCAGGAAAAATATTCAGTTAGGCTTCCGCTTTTCCAAATCCGAATTGCCGGGCCTTACGCTTGACCCCTGCCATCAGATTTTGTACAGCCACCTTGTCCACCTTCTTCGCCGCAGAAAGCCAGTTTGCCTTGAACTGCTGCTCGTCCTTAGCAGTTTTTTTGGTCTTCTTTAGGTTCCGCTTGACAATAGCCCAGTATTTCTCAATTGGGCGGAGCTCTGGCGTGTTGGGAGGGTTCTTGTCCTTGGGAACCACCTGCACGTTGTTGGCGGCGTACCACCCCATGGCCTTTTTACCGTAATGGCAAGATGCCAAATCCGGCCAAAACAGTACGGAACAACCGTGTTTCTTCAGGAAAGGCAGCAGACGTTTATTCAAACACTCTTTCACGTAAATTTCTTGGTTGACAGTCCGGAAGCTATGAAAATGCTGCTTTTCAAGCCACAGGTACAGATGGCTTGCCAAACCAGATATTTCTTTGCGAACTTTGACGGTTTCGTGTGCTTGAAAATATCTGCTACCTTTCCCCTTCCTGTTTGCCGTATAAAACTCCTGTCCCGGAAGCTGCTTGTAGTCGGCTTTGACGTAGGTTTCGTCGTCCATTACCACGCAGTCAAACTTCGTCAGCATCGTCGTGTACAGCCTCCGGGATCGCGCTTTGGCCGTCGTATTTTGTTTATCATCGCGATTTGGAGTCACTACCTTCTTGTAAGTCGATAGTCCGTCTCGTGTTTTGGCTCGATGCACGGTTGTAGACGATACACCCAGCTTATTGGCGGCATCTCGGAGAATGGGTTAGGGTTTCGCTTGAAACTACCGGCAACTCTCTTTGTCGTCTCAGCGGCTTCCGGTTTTCGATTTCCCCCGATCCAGACTTCCTGGCTGTCGACAAACGTTCCCCAAACACTTTAATTACATTTGTAACGGTTGATTTGACAACTTTTAGCGATTTTGCCAACTTTGCGTGCGAGTAGCTCGGATTTTCGCGATGCGCGAGCAAAATTTTGATACGCTGCTCTTCTTGCTTGGACGGCATTTTGACAACTGAGTAGTGAATTCCAAAATCAAAATAGGAGCAACATTCTACACACACACCTTCAAAATGAGGGGTGTTCAGGTTTTTTAAATGCAAAAAAACTGACCATATCGCCCTTTATTTCTAGAGTCTTCCGTTTTCCTTGAACCGTCATAGGCTCCTAAAAAGATCTTTTCCTGCGATTTTCCTGGTTTTCCATCGCTGCACACCTGCAGCGGCTATTCCCAGCTGCGGCATAAACTGCGCAAACATACGCAAGTTGGTGATTGTGGATTGTTGCTTAAACATCGCCCAGTCTAGCTTCCGGTTTGCCGGCAGTTTATCCACCAGCTCATACAAAAGGGTAGGGTTTGGGGCGTTACGGGTTGGAGAATGTTGCCGACTTGAGACCCATATTTGCCGACTTTTCCTTTGAATTTTATCAACGTTTTCCTTTCCTTTGCTCTCTGTGATTTACATTGGGCCTGTTCATTAACCACGTAGACTTATTTTTTGAAAATCTGAGACCCCCCCCCCCTTCCTCTGGTAGATTTTTTTCGAAATTTGGCAAGGAACGTTGACTTTGGTAAACTACCAGCACCCCCCCAGGATCCTCGCAAAGAAGTCTACGTGGTTAATGAAAAGCCCCTTTGCAATTTTAAAATTTACGAATAAATTTAAAACCAATTCGCAAATTACTCAAATAAAAACATGAACTGACAAAATTGAAAATCCAAAAACAAATGGAAATAAAAGTCTAAAAAATAAATAAAAATTTCACGATTACAATTCCAAAAATTGGAAAAAATGAAAAAAAAGTTGTTTTAAAATTAAAATTGAATTAAAGCTCAAAATTGCATAATCAAATTCAGAAATTGGAGAAAAAAAAAATATACGTGAAAAATAAATCCTTTGCTCAATCGATTGATGCATGAATCATGGAAGCATATAATCATCAAACAAATTATCAAGTTTCACAATTAATACATAAAATCTAAAAGAAAAAATATATCAAAAAAAATTCTAAAAAATGAACTAAATTTATTTTAATTACTGGAACTTAGAAATTCGAAAGGTAAACACGTAATCAACGTCAGTTTTAAATTAAATAAAGAAAAACCACTGAAATTTTAAAAATTCAAGAACTGGAAAATAAAAAATAAATGAGGTATTTAATATTTGACACAAATAAAGGGCACAATGTAACAAAACATTACAAAATCAAACATGTTAGGATTTTTTTTAAACGTACATTTGAAACTAGAAATCAGAAGAAAAATTAGTATTTTCCATTTAATTCCAACTACCTTTGCTTTTCTTAACAGATACGCGTATTTCGTCTACAATGTGCAGACTTCTTCGGTGTCTCGTAGTAATAACTCGACTACGGGACCCTGAAGAAATCTGCACATTGTAGACGAAATACGCGTATCTGTCAAGATAAGCAAAGGTAGTTGGAATTAAATGGAAAATACAAATTTTTCTTCTGATTTCTAGCTACAGGTATTCCACTAAACAGCTCAAACTCTCTAGGATTCATGCATTTGAAATTTTTGAACTGTTTAAAAACAATACTCATCAAATCGTAATAATTTGGTTCTTCTTTTTCTGATTTTTCTTAATTGCCATTTATTTGTTTTTTTTTCCTACGATTCCATACTTTCCTTTCGGACACATTTCAACCTTTTCTATCGATCCGGTTCTCCTGTTATTATCAAATCGTTTCCCTTTTCCCCAGTTTTAACTATGCGTTGTTTCCCTTTCGTTTTTTACCCTGTACACACTAAGCTCAGTTTACGCATGATTGCAAAAAAAAAAGTGCACTTACTCATTTATGGGAAAAGTTGACTTTACCCATATTTGAGTAAATTTGTATGGGGAAAAATACTCAAATATGGGTAAGTAGTAACGTTCCCTTAAATAAGTATGTGCACTTTTTTGCGATTCGGAGTATTCTTCACCCATATTTGGACAAACTGATCTTAACGTGTACTTCTACGTTTCATTTTCTTTCTCTTTACTTTACTTTTCTTACTTTCATGTTTCCATCTACTTCGCCCCTATTTTTATTACTGCTATTTTCCCTTCCATTCATCTGTTTCTTCTTTTCCCTTTTATTTTACTTTATTGTTCTTCCGTTTCCTTTGCTTTCACCCTTCTTCTCTTTCTTCTCTCTTCGTTTTCCTTTGCTTTCACCCTTCTTCCCTTTCTTCTCTCTTCCTTTGTCTTTGCATGTTTTAAATGAATTACTAAATTTTGAAAATCGATTAGAAGATAAATAAAACTAAAAAAAACATGAAGATGAAATTGAACATAAAATTGAAAAAAGGTAAACAAATTAAAAAGTGAACAAAAAATTCAAAAATATGAAAATTAAAAAGTAAATAAAATAAAATTACAATTCGAAAAATGTCTGAATCTTGAAATTTTGTTCTAAAATAAATTAAGAAATTAAATAAAAGTGATTTTCTCACCTGAAAAAAAAGTTTAATTCACGCATCAATAGCTGTAAAAACTCTAAAAGTTAAGAAATAAACTAAGAATTAAATCAAATATGAAACAATCAGACCTAAATTAAAGCACTAAACACACTGTAAAACAATACAGTAAAAATAAAAATTAAAATGAATTATTTTAATAGATCTAGATTGTGTTGTTAAAATCTATAGATTTAATAATGCAAACGTTACTAGTTTTTATATGAAAACTTAAAAAATCGGGCGATTTAAAAATGTTTGCAATAAGAATATTTCAAAATAAAATGATGACTAAAACAATTAAAAAAAAATACGTGAACCTAAAAATTAGAAAAATAAAAATCTAAAATTTACAAATTTCTACACAATGCACAAAAGTTTTAAAATTATAAATTTGGTGTATGACTAAAAATTTGAAAAACTTCATATATGAAAAATATTAGAAGTTATATAAAACTGAAAAATTTTAAAGTTTTCATCATTATATATTCACTTTTAACGTAGTTAAGGATTTTCCGTAACTGAGTCTTTTCTGATTTTCTGCTCAAGAAACATCCCGAAGTCGACATTCTATGAAAAACCCTGTTTACTCCCGTGACCCATGATCGTACCGTTCTTGTCCCCTCTGTAAACACTGTCCCGCCCATCTTAAAGTTTTAACTAATCTCCTTATCTATTATTCTTCTCGCTCTCCGCAGACAAAAACCGCATCACCCGCGCCAGCGAAGATCCCGACACACACGGATACTCAGCGCGGTCTCCTCCTGCCAAACGCACCTACGCAGGTCGCAAGCAAGTCCGTAGAGAAGCAGCAGCAGCAGCAGCACTATCTGCACCAGCACCGACTCCGTTAGCACCGGCACCAGAGGACGACGACGACAAGCAGCGGCCACCAGCCGGAAGTGACGATAGCCTTCCGCCGGAACCACCCAAACCACAAACGGACGCGGCCGAAGCGCAAATGTTTGGACGACGATCAGCGATCCACCATCATCCTCACAACACACTAAACCATCACAACCATCAGAAGGTGAAAGCGGCCCGCCAACTCCAGCAGCAGACGATACTGAACCTGAACAGCGTTTCGACAACGGTGCTAGTTCCCGAGCCACCGGCTGATGAGATGAAAGTGCTTGGCAACGAACCCATCAGCAACGGCCCGAGCGAAAAGGAAAAAGAGAAAGATCGTCAATCGAAACGCGGCGCAGCGGATAGAATGGGACTGAAGGGGTCCAGCCTCAAACCGACGGTAGTGCATCATCATCCGGTGGAAATGCTCGAATGCGAAGGGCTGGATCCGAAGAATACCAAGCGGATCAGTTTGGGCTTGCGGCAGAATCCGAAGCGGGCGAATTTGAACGAAGACTTCACCAGTCTGCTGGACGAAACGCTCGGACCGATGCGAAAGCCAAGGGTTCGGCGGGAATCGGCCAAACGGGTCAACTATTCCGAACCGCGGGAAGACGAAATTGCCTCCCAGGAGGAGATTATGCAGAGTATTCTGGAAAAGACTGCCAAGGAAGCAAGTGAAAGCGAGTCGAAGAAGAAGAAACCCGGATCTCCTAAGCGGCCGCTGGACGTCAAGATCAGGGGTATTCAATGGCGGGCACCTTCACCCCAAGCTCGACCACCGGTCAAATCGCCCCTGCTCTACAAGGTCATCGAAGATCCCAAGCCCAAAAACAAGAAGACAACTTCGCCAACGAAGGATTCCAAGGAAGGTGGCAACCACAGCAAATCGAACAAAAATGGACTAATCGTGAAAATCCGCCGAGTTCGACAATCGGAACTGAGTTTGCTGAACGACGAAGCGGAAAATTTCATGTTTCCGAAAAAGGACGACAGTTCCGACGAACAGACGGACGAAGATCGTCACACGACGTCCGAGATGGAGGCGGGAGAGTTGAGCCAGGAAATTCCCAGCAGTGAACCGGACCACCGGAATTCATTGAGTATGCGAAAACAAGCAAGCACTCCCTCGGGCCGGAAGCGAACGACGTCGATGAAGCTTCTTCAGCCCGAATCGCCCAGCAAAAAGGCAGCCAAGGATTCCGATCAGGATGGGACGCCGCGAATGCGGCGAGGGGCCCGTGGACCGGCAGCGCTCCTCCAGGACAATGCCGAGTATTACAAGTTTCCTGATCCGGGATCCAGGCTGCGATTTCCGGAAGCCCCCATCCAGCCAAACCCCGCAGCAGTAGAAGATGATAGCCACAAAGCCGTCGACGACGACGACGATGCCGGTAAGCAACCGTCGCCGTCGAAGGTCCGTGGCAAGCGGTGCCGGGCCAAAACACCCGCACCGGCCCCGGCTACGATGACCAGCAGCAGCAGCAGTCAGCAGAAACAGCATGAACACGACCTTCTGCTGGCGACGAGGTCATCGCCCAGTTCGCCCTACCAGCACCAGGAGCAGCTGTCGAACTGCGGCAAAAACATCATCAACTACGTCAAGGGGAAGGAGGATGGGATGGGGGTGTTCCGATGGAGTAATTTTAGGAAAAATTGTAAGGAAATTGAACCGTATCGGTTCGCGTTCGAGCGGGTCCCGTCGCTGGAACCGTGGTACGAGACGTTCCAGCGGCAGGACGACTGCTCGGAGATCATGTACCAGTACTTTGGGAATACCGGTAAGTTTTGGGTCTGGTGGGGTTCGCATCCGGTTTATTAACCCCCGATTCTCCCTTCTCCTCCACAGCATACCGGAAACTGCCATACGAGATGGGGGCGCTGCCTCCGTTGAAGCAAAACTGCTGCATCCTCAACTACCGGTTGAAGTCGAAAACGCCCGAAACGACCGTCCCCGTCAGTTCCGCCAGCAGTTGCAGCGGCAGCAGTACGGGCAGCACTTGCGGTGGTCTCAATGCGGCCACAACTACCACCAACTCGGCCGACCCGGCGGCGGGCTTCGACGATAAGCAGCCGTTGGCTCTTCCGCTGAAGAAGCGGAAACTCCTCGTCGATTCGGACCGGCCGAGGAAGAGTCCCCGGGAGCATGCCTCGACCCTGGCCATTCTCAGTCTGCTCCACCAGCAGCAGCAGCACAATCGACGGCGGACCATCAGTGGATGTTCCAGCGTGCCAATCGTCACCACCAATCTGCCACCGCCAAGTCCGACGCCGTCCGCTTACAGCCCGAAGAAGGCAGCCATACAAGCGCACCACAATCAGGAAGCGGATTCGGCGCTGGGCGATGAGATACGGTCCTCGTGCGGCAGTGATCCCGTCACGGAGAAGGAACCCGATCACGGTGCCAAGAAGATCAAGTTTGATCCTCCGGTCATGGTGGATACCTTCGTGAACTACAAAGCTATGTGCCAAGAACTGGACGACTTTCTCAGTAGCGTGAGTAGCGAAGCGGAAGACGAACCGTTGTTGGGACTGCGGAAGAAGACTGTAGCAATAGGGCTGAAGCAACCGTTGAAGCAGAACTTGGTGGATATTGTACGAACCTGTGATAAGGAACCGCCGCTCACTTTGAAGCAGGTCAGCCGACATGAGAGCATCGTGCGGAAGATTGTGCAGTACGATCGGAAACCGCGGCCGCTGAGTGCCATTTCGATCAAATCGTTCGATGGCGGAGGAGGAATAGGCGGCAGCTTGGGACTGTTCCGAAAGCGCATCAACCGAACGGGATGGCCCAATGTGAAGAAGCGAATTGTGACCAGGAAACAGCAACAGCAGCAGCAGCAGATGAAGGTGAAGAAGGACGGCGAGGGTGGTGAGAGTGACGTGAAGAAGGAAAACGGCGAAAGTGGGATTGTCATGGATGGGGAAGGATCGAGGAAGTCGTCGACGGAGGAGTCGCAGATCAGTGCTCTAACCGGAGATACGGTGCTGGTGAAGCAGGAAAACGATGAACTGGAAGAGGAAGACGACGAGGAGGATGAGTTCGAAGACACGATGACCATGTTGGACGACGAAGAACCCAACGGAAAGATCGATACACTTCTGACGGAGGATGAAGTTGAGGAGCCAGAAGAAGAAGTTGACCCCCCGAAGAAGGAAGAATGTCGAAAAACTCCCCTCCCTAGCAAGGTGGAAGAAACCGTCACTCGATCCGTCAGTCGTCTGGGTAGTCGAATCCTTCCGAGTAGCAAGTACGTGACCAAGACGACGACCACGATGACCCGGGTCGATTACAACGTCCTTCCTTCTTCCTCCTCGAGTTCAACGAACATCGTCCCCAATTCCAGCAGCACCGAAGTTCTCCCCGTACCAAATCACGCCGGGCCCACCGGCGGAAAAGGCAACAAATCGACGACGACCACAAACAACAACATTTCAAGTCCCGCCCCCGCTGCTGCGACTGCGGAAGAAGACGACAAAGAATGCGACTCGATTAGCTCCCGTAGCATCTTCGTGAGCGATGACTGTGATACGACGTCGTCCACTCTGATCAACATGCAGTGTAACGAAGACCCCCTGGCCATTCCCCCCGGATCTCAGCGGAACAGCAGTGCCACACCGCAACCGGCCACGGCGGAAGCCCAAGACGAAGAACCACCACCACCGGAGGAAGCGCAACCAGCAGCGCGACAGTCTCGACCAGCCTCCCGAGCCCGCCAGAACACCACCCGCCATCTCAGCTACGGACGGTCCCGGCCTCCCAGCAAACGGAAATCCGACGCGCTCCATCCGGTCGTTTGCCTCGAAAAGCTCAACTGCCCGAGTACGATGCGGACGCGGTCCTCCTCGCGAACTCCCGTCAAAACGTACAAACGATCGATATTCACCAGCGCCCTGGTCAATTCCTCCGGCAAGCCGCTGAAAAAAAAGCGGAAGAAGAAGAACAAGCACAAACTCAACGGCATCAGTTCGGAGGCTTCGATCGATTCTCCGTCGCCCAGCTGCTCGGATGAGCTGAACTCGGCCAGCTCGTCGCTGGAGTGCGACGATTCGACGGTACTGGCATGTGATACCCCGACGCAGCTGGATCGAAGGTCCATCAAGGACCGTCCACCGACGCCGGGCCCGGTCAAGTACTCCCCGCGAAAACTGCGCAAACCTCGAGGCAGATGGTACAGGGAACGATAGGAGGTAAGCCAAGGCGAAAATCCAACTGGAGTCTGTTAGTACGCTTGTGTCAGCATCAGCAATTTTAGCACTACTGATGATATTTCCGGCGATTCCCCGTCCCCACATTCACACTCACTGTTCACGATTTTGTTTCGTTGTTGACTACTATTATGATCTAAGAAGAAGAAAAAAACGAACTGGGGGAACGCTGACTGAATCTGTTGTGCTTCGTTTTCGGCTTCACAACAACAACAACAAGCTGGCAACACTGCTCTGCTGATCGATGTTTTTTTTTCCTTCCTTTAATTTTGTTTATTTAGTTTGTACTATTACGTTTACTGTCAGTTTGAATCCGGTTCTAATTGCTATTTAAATTTTTAGACTGTAGTGCAAATGTTCCCCAACACCTCCCTCCCTCCCCCCGTTTCCCCACCCACATCCACAAAACCGGTGTCGCAGGGTTGCGAGGAAAATAGGATCCCATTTTGAAGTTGTATATTGCCCCATCCCCAATCCCCGACGTTGACGTTAAGGTAAAATGCCCGTAGTTAATTTGAACGCAAATCACGATAGTGTAGTGAAGATAACGATTGTAAAAAATAATAATAATATCAGAACCCTAGCTGAGGATAGAAGTAAACTCTAATTAGAAATTTAGGAACTGAAATCATTTTAAATTATAACCACGCGGAATGCAGGGGAAAAATGGTATCTTCTCTGTTGTACTGGACGAATGAAAAGAAAGAATACAAAAAATAATAACAAAACTATCTTCGATCATAAAAGTGTAATAAAGGAGAAAAGATGTTCAAACAAATTAAAATCAAAATAACAGATGCGAAGGCAGTTTTACACTGAAGTGGAAATGAAAGAACGATGCCTTGAATGGAGCAGCTTTGCGTTGTGCATTACTGCTCTACCAGTTTGAACTTGGGTCTTAGGTTGTTCTTGTTGACAATTATGATCAGGTCTCCTCAGACGGCACTTTTCCCAAACCTATGGGAGATTTGGGCCCCGCTTCTCTACAGCCTTTTGATGGCGATGAAATACTACCATCTATTGTTGCAAGGTAACTTTCCATAGCAGTGGAATAATCTGAAAATCGATTTGATCAGAATACTATTGTTGTTTGTGATCATCAAGCTCCTGTATGAAGGGCCAAACACGTTTGGGCGGGCTCGTAAGGAGCGACACATACGCGAAACCCGCGAATATAGGGAAGAGAATCTCCTTCCAGCACTAGAATCGAGCCCTCGATTGACAGAATGAACCCAATAGAACGTTTCGTGAAATGTTAAAAATAGGGAGGAGGCAGTCCCATGCTCCCTATCCAAATCGTTTCACTTGGGTGCCCTGATAGTCCCTGCCTTTCCTTGTTATATATTATGTCATGGATATTTAGTATATTTTGTAGTGGTCATATGTTTACTTACCTTGTGTTAGAAAATTTGGCTTGAAGTAAAATTTGTTAGAGCTATTCACATGAAATCTGCCGCAACCAACTCGGCAGAACGCACCCATACCCCTTTCTGAGCCGGAGGCACCCCATGCTTCACTGGGTTTATATGTATAGAAATTTGAAAAATTATCATGAAATTGTTGAAGTTAGCAGAAGCAGATAATTTCTCATCTCCATGTGAAACGCTAGAAGTGGACAGTAGTTTTATTGCGTAGAACGAATAGACATGCAGAGAAAGTGTGTTGATAGTTCCGTATAGGGCAGCAACGGCAGGCTTGAAATTGAGATACAAGATTGAAAACGAGCGGAGGGCATTTGAACGGTTGTATCCGATCAGGCACATAACCCTTTGTCATACTACCCTCTCCAAATGCCCTCCGCTCGTTTTCAATCTTGTATCTTTCAATTTCAAAGCCTGCCGTTGCCCTATACGGAACTATCAACACACTTTCTCTTCATGTCTATTCGTTCTAGCAATAAAATTACTGTCCACTCCTAGCGCTTCGCATGGAGATGAGAAATTATCTGCTTCTGCAAACTTCATCAAAGATCGTTACTTCCGCGCTGGGGAGAATACAAAAAATAACAATCAAAAGTGATGAAATTGTTGGAAAATTTTAAAAATAATGAAAGATTTCGTAATATGGGTCCACGTGCGTCGCATTCAAACAAATCTAGAGTGCTGTGACTGACCAGCGCTCTGCATTAGACAAGTTCAGTTGAGGTCCCGTTTGTCTGGGCATCTAGTTTTTTGGTGTATATTACTCGGCTTTTATAAAGTTTGATCAGATCGCTTGATTTGGTTGGGTATTGTACAATATGTACAAGCGTTTTTTCAATTTTTGTTTACAATCGGCGGTGCGAAAATAGTGACCATTTTCCGAAAAATAGTGTCTTAGTGACTTTTGGATGCAATTAGTGACTTTTTAGTGAAAAATAGTGACCAAGTCACTTAAAAATAACCTGCTACCAGCCCTGCCTAATAACGTAGCTTACGCGTACACACCCTCAAATAATCAGTCAAAATAACACAGCGAATCAAAACAAAAACAAAGACTGTTATAGTACTGAAAAGCGCAAGAATGTATTGCAAGGTGCAGACTACAAGGTACAGGTACATAATATTAACGGGGTATGACTAATAATAAGACTTTTCTTCTTCTTCTTTTCTAACTAATAAATGAGAATAATATCGATGGTTTCCTGGGATGTGGGTTGTTAAGAGAGAGAAGTAGCTTTCATAATCGAAAACGAAACATTTTTCGGCGTAATTTCAGGTCAGTGGTTGTTATTTGTTGATCTGTGGTGCTCTTGATTTCTTGTGGCAGACTATGCCTATCTTCTTCTCTGTCTTGCAGCTGTAAGGTTGCGTAGTCTTTTTTGTTTGATCAGATCGACTAATCGAATCCTTGTTGTTAAAATTACTATGAACGAATCTAAGTCCTTTCTTGTCCACTATTTTAGCCGGTCTCCCACTACTACTCCTACGAGCTGTTCCTAAGGCTGCCAGGATACGATAGATGGTTGAAACTGAAACATTCTCGGTTATAAAATGGTTCACGCAATCCGCTCGCATAATGCTGATTGCTTAGACGGCATTTAAAACACGACTGAACAAGTTGGTACAAAACAAAACATGCGATTATGTTGGTGAGACAGAGAAAATTGATTCACATAATCTCTTTTTGCTTTGTGCACGTTTGTGGTTTGGTATGAGAGAGTTAAAATCATACTCTTTTTTTTCGTTATACCCCGTTAACCATGTTTCCCTTATTTTAAACTCGTTCTCGGTGGCTCAATCCGAGTATTGTCACCAGTGATGGAAAAAATCGCATCGAATAACGTTCAATTTTAAATCATTTGCTAACACTCGCTTGGAAGTATTTCAATCTAAGCGATCTTTTGTCTACACACACCGGATTCATTCAAGAGAGAGAGAGAGAGAGAGAAAAGAGAAGAAAAAAATTGACATCGGTCCAGTATGTTTTTGTTCATGCGATGAATCATTCCTACAATGCATTCGTTGTACTACACTTAAAAAATATGCTCCTTTAAATTCATGTGTGGCTGCACATACCTTACTACAATATTCGTTTTCATTAAATTCATGTGCGGCATATGCTTACCATCATCGTGACAAATACTTTGAATTCATATAACTCATGAACACCATTTGACATCACACGAAAAGTATGTGTCACCTCAAATACACTTTCTTGCAACGCACCATACGCTTTGCTCCAAACAAAACAAAGATGGAGGAAAGTGGGAAAAGTTTCCGCGAGTTTGTGCTAGAGGAGTTAAAATTAAATTGGCAGCTTTTGAACGTATGTCAAGAAAACATAATGTCCAGTGAACAATTTTATTATTCTACACCTTTGGCACAGATGCAGCAATCAGTTTCAACAAACTGTTGAATATTTCCAGGGATGAGTTAGAGTAAACTTTCACAGGTTCTGGAGCTTACGATTTACCATGGAATTTCAACGAAATTTACAGGTGAATCGTAAATTGGCATCAGAGATGTGTAAGTTATCTTGTAGATATTCATTTACACGTTATTTTCTTAGGTGTTCTTCTTTTCTATTACAGGAAGTCGGTATTAACGGATACGAAATCATCGAGATACAAGAGGAGTGGTTCGAAAACACATCAGAAGAGTCTGAGCCGATCGGCCCGTTTGAATCGCTTTCACGATGTCCGTTTCTTCGCCAAATTTCTTATCGGATGATTTGAATGCAGCTCCATCACCTGATGTTGAAGTCCCGTCGATTGCGAACTTTAGTTGTAGGAAATCAAAATACAACTAATTTTGTACAAATAAACGGACAAGAAAATCTTGTTTTTATTTTTTTCACAAATAAATACCTTAAATCGAATTAGAACTATTGAATAACACCCCTTTCATGATATGCATGACTAATGCATTCCATTTAAGGAATTAATAAAAAGCATGTGTCCAACTTATGGATTGTATGGCAAGTCCTCATGAATTTAATGAAAACATTCATTGACGAGAATTCATTAATTTCACACATACTTTTCATGTGCTAACCCCCATTGCAAAAATACATGTGGGTTTGCACATGAATCTAATGGGGATTTTCTTTTGAGTGTATGAATGCCAGATGAAAGAATCGTCTATGAATACATTCATTGATTCACGAGGATTGAATCGCCTCGATAGTTATGATTATTACGGCTAGCTGCTTGTCAAAAAAAAAAAACTCATTCACGGTGATAAACCAAGTAAGTACCATTGGAAGTTATGATTATGAGCAAAACACAATTTTCTTTGTTTAAATTTTTAGAGTGAAACAACAGTGCCCTCAAAAAACCACCCTGCTGCAGGTTATTGAGCATATTGTAGGGATGTTCTGCTGCTAGAAGACTGTGGATACCAGCAGGTCAAGTTTATGGCCGGAAATTTGAAGCGGCATGTTCTGAAACAACATCCGACCGTCTATGCTGCATTGGATTTACCGTGGTCGAACCTGGATTTGAGCCGGCAAAGAGATATTCGAAAAAACTTCATGTGAGCTCTTCTAAGGAGACGATTCACACGAGCAGTGAATCAAGAGCTCAATTTGATATCATTAAATACTGGGAATCTCGAAAATCTACCAACCCTGAGCTATACGGATTGGCAATGATCGTTCTGTCAAGTTCAGCTACTCAAGTTTCAGTCGAACGCGGCTTTAGTTTACTGAAGCTTATGTTGTCTGATCGTAGAATGTGTGTGTAGGGTAACGGGATGTAATGTTAGCCTAGCTCCGTCATTCGGCCTATGTACCAAATATGTCATTATTTCTTCGATAATCAACAAAATCATGTTGCTATCAGCATGACCGATTTATTTCCAAGCAATTGAGACATAATTAATCAATTTATAGTTGTTCACTTCCACGTAGTTTTGGATTTCCTTGACTTTTTAGACACCATGACTTTACAGGTTAAGCTGTAAATGTTAGGGTCATAGTTTTTTCTATGTTCCCAACTATAACCTGTTGTATGAAAAGCGTAGTAAAAATGTTGTTATAGGTAACATCAACAAAAAAAATGTCTGAGTTCAGGTTGAGTGTTGTTCGTATGGCTTATCCTAGCACAAATTAAAGGAACACAATCTGTGTAGAGTGAATTATAATGTTTTGATTGTCGAATGACCGCTAAATCATACATAAAAATCACTTAAGTGTTTCTTAGCAGTTTAAGTATAGTTTGATTTGTGAAATTGTTGGTTGAGTAGAGCGAATACAGCTGGGAACGCCTTGAATAAAAAAGTCAGGAAGAAACCCGTACGAAAATTGCATTTTATAAAAAATCAATCGAATGGGACGAATTTGCATCCATGAATAGACCCAATCTGGTACCCATAGACCGACATAACATCCATATCCCTCAAAAGACTTTATAAAACAAGTTGTGTAGCTTTTCGTGATACATACTGCCAGATGGCTTATTAAACATATCTTAGGAAGTGTATAGCAAGTTAAATTTGGATTCCAAACATTTTTAGCCCGGGAATTGTAAGGTAAAAGCTCTGTTGGGAACCAGTGACCCATTTCAGAATGCCTGGTTACTCACGTCCATTCCAAAGTCACTTTCACTGACAACAAACCCCGCATAAACACGGTACAAACATCAAATGGATATAGGTACTATGCATACACTTCCATCATCAAATCTTATTGTTTTGATGATGGCACGTATTTACCAGTATCGTTCAAATTCAGAAAGATCTCACCGGATATTGTTGCTGATGTTCAGTCTTCAAGGAAGCCGTCCATTCCCTGTGATGCTAAAGGTGCATTTATGTCTCTACAGAAGTAGCACTCTGCTATACGGCAAATATTTTCACATCATCCCTTTCGAAAGGAACAGCCCAATACAATTAGTACTTCGCGCACAATGAAGATCACAGGTAAAAAAATACTTCCGAGTAAAAATTTAACTTGAAAAATCACAATCATTGTTCACAATTTTCGTAGCTCTCCATCAGTACACCATGTGGTGAGTGAGTGCATCTGGAATGATATGACAGTCATTCACGCGTGCATGCGCGTTAGCTTCGTTTTTTGCTTCTGACCAGCAAATGGCCGTTTCCTACATTGCACTGGTTTTCATTTTTCTCTCTCCACACACTGCCAACAATCCAAATCCCCCGCTATGAGGCGACTCTATATCGACTTCTAAACTGCTTATAATGATCAAGTCACTCCCATAGGGAATAGGGCTCCCATACAAATGAAACACAAGTTTCTGCATAAATCTAGAACTAATCAAGGATATGGAACCAAATTTGGCATGTGGAGGTTTTTGAAGGAAATAAATGTTTCTATTCTGGTTTGAGACTCCTCCGCTTACTGAAAGGAGGCTCATATACAAATAAAACACGAATTTCATGCATAATTCGTAGAACTATATCAAACGATAATGGAATCCAAATTATGGCATGTGGAGGTATTTTGAAGGAAATAAATGTTTCTTGAGGTGGTTTTGAGACCCTCTCCGCCTTATGGAAGGGGAGACTTCCATAAAAATGAAACATAATTTTTAACATAACTCGAGAGCCAATGAAGCAAATGCCAAATTTGGCATGTTGAGGTTTTTGGAGGCAAGAAATATTTCTATGGCACTTCACCAGCCCTCCCCACTTCAAATGGGGGGGGGGGGTCCC
This sequence comes from Aedes japonicus, assembly GCA_034211315.2. Taxonomy (NCBI): domain Eukaryota; kingdom Metazoa; phylum Arthropoda; class Insecta; order Diptera; family Culicidae; genus Aedes; species Aedes japonicus. The sequence continues at coordinate 163,829 of JASCZW010003234.1, read as the reverse complement.
ATACAAATAAAAAGCAAATCTGCATAACTCGAGAACTAATCAAGTGAATGAAACCTTTTTAGCATATGGGGGTTTTTGGAGGCTAGATTTCTATATACATAAAAATGAATTTCTGTCTGTCTGTCTGTCTCTGTCAGACCCTTATGAGACTCGAGAAGTTCTGAACCGACCAACGTGAAAAATTTATATGAAGGGGTTTTTGGGGCTGGGGAAGGTTCTTATGATTGTTTGAGACCCCTACCTTCAGGAAGGCGTCTACAAATGAGACACACATTTCTTCATAACCCGAGAACTGATCAAGCAAATCGAATCAAATTTGACATGTGGGGGGTTTTGAAGGCAAGAATGTTTCTATGGTAGTTCAAGACCCCTCCCCTTTCTGAAAGGGGAAGGAGGCTTTCATACAAATGAAACTCAAATTTGTGTATAACTCGAGAACTAATCAAGCAAATGGAACCAAATTTGTCATGTGGGGAGTTTTGAAGGCAGTGATTGTATGGTCGTTTGAGAAACCACCCCCCCTTTGGAAGGGAGGACTCCCATACAAATGAAACACAAATTTCTACCAAAAATGAGAATTATCCAGGTTACTTAAACACAAAACCTGTATTTCTCGCGGAAGGAGCATGTTTTGATAGAAGTTGGAACCCCTGCTTTTTTAAAAAAAAACTCATTTTGAAAAAAAAAAAACCATAAACGTCCCAATTATATTAAATTTTATTTCATTTAGTTGCAAGCGTAGCAGCGCACGCACCGGGTTCAGCTAGTGAAGTTATAAAAATGAACGAATAGTGTTTGATATTGAAAAGCTCAGTCACTATTAATGTACATAAGGTAGACGACAATCTTTATTTCAGAATTTGTAATTACGTAAATATAATCAATACCTACCAATATACAATATATATCAATACCTAATAAACCATAAACAGTGTCTTTATTAAAAAAAAAACAAGAAATAATAAACAAGGACTATTTTTAAGTCAACTGAATACATTATTGACTCGATGAATTAAAATCGTTGATCCTACTTTTTCTTTTGTTGATTTAACAAATAAAAATTATAGCTTCAAAGATGTTTCATAAAGCCAAAAAAATATATTATTGATTGAACGACAACAATCTTTGAATTAACAAATTAAAATTGTTCACTGAAAGATATTTTCGCTGATTCAACGATTTTTTTTTTTTTTTTGATCCAAGGGTTATTCGTAATTTAAAAACAAAGAATATTTCTTTAAAATCAAAATTTTTTTTTTCGGTATCAACAAAAATTATTGTTAGCCGGGAAACAACCATTTTTTTACTGGTTTCAATACAGCAAATTGTTGATATTAAAAATTCGTTCTCTGCGTGTAGAAAATTTGTAACTATCAGTCGAAATGAATTCCACGCTTCTTGCTCATCAGGAGCCAAAACTGCGAAGAAATGTTTTTATTTGAGGACCCACGAAAACACCTTCCTTAATCTTTGCATCCGATGTTTGGGAATACTGATTTCAGATATTCAAATGCATGTCCATTCTTCTTCACCGCTTTTACAAAATTCTTGAAGAGTCCAATGGAGGACACATTGAATGAATTTGTTTAAAAGGACTTTATAAAGATAAAATCAATCGATAATGTTGATCTTATTGCTGGAATTAGTTGAAAATGAGATTTAGTGAGGAATTAGTTGAAAACGAACTGATTTCATCTACAGATATAAATTTCTTCAAAAGTATCCATTTGCTTCACAGCGACATAATTGTGAAAAGCTTTGATGTTAACCACAAAAGTTCGCAAGTATTCCCAGCGATCAGGTAATTCTGTTGCAATTCAGATCACAGAATCCAGTAAAAGGACATTATCAAAAGACAAGCCAATATCCGATCCTGCCCGCTACAGAGTCAATGAGGTTCCAACACTAATGGAACCGCCACCTTGGTTTTGGGCTGACCAAGGATATCCCCAATCAGGGAGATCGAGAAAATTTCCAAACCGAACAAATCCTGGACCGGCATTAGTCAAACTTTTACTTTCAACTACAAAAGAATTGACGAAGAATTCCCCGACATTCAGCCAGACAACTCGCTACTATTTCATAGTACCATCTAAAGCATCAAAGGCCAATTTTTTTTTTACGAATTCAAAAAGAAGTCCATCATATCTGTATACCGCGCAAACAGAATCAAAGTTAGAATAAACATGATCAATCAAAGTTCTACTGTGCCTGGAAATTCGCGTATATTCATCTACCGTTTGTCTTAAATTGAAAAAGTTAGCTAAATGTTTCAACTGATTCGATTTATTATTATCACGCCAATTTATATTGAAATCACCAGCAATTACACACTTAGAAAATTTTACAGTATTCGGTAATTTTTTACCGAACTTTCAACAGCTGAACGTTCGGTAATCCGATTTACCGGATTTCGGTGATATTTTCCAGTATTCCGGTAAAAAAAATTACCGGAACATGTCAAATTTTACCGAAAGCCGTTAAATCGGATTACCGAACTGTTCAGCTGTTGAAAGTTCGGTAAATAATTACCGAATACTGTAAAATTTTCTAAGTGTGTATATTTAATTTACTCGAATCAAGAAATACCTCAAGCCAGTTCTCTAAAATTTCAATAAAACGCTGGTCACTAGAACTAGGAGAGTGATATAAAACACCATAGTTACCCATCATCATGCCACATACAACTGTTATGCCCATGAACCAGTTACCACCAACCATTTCGTTGTGGCGAAGATTGAATTGAACTGATTCTTTGACATAAATAGCAACACCGCCAGTATGTCTAGAATGTGATAAACAAGCAGCAACATTATATCCCGGAATGCAATATTGATCAAAGGCTTCAATTTCAACAATGTGAGTTTCTGCTAACAAAACCAAAAGTGGACGTTTTTCTTCTACAATCTGACGTAATGCTACGTAGTTTGTAGACAACCCCGCAATATTGAAATACAAAAAATTAAATTGATTACCATTCTGCCTGGAACTCGGTTGCTATTTATTGAAACGCAAGCTGCTTTTCTTTTGTTCAAAAAGTCTCTTGTACACAAAACATTGAGAGCTAAATGCGGCATGGTTTACGTCCAAGTTAATTTTACGTTCTTTATTCATTTTCAAACAATTAACACATTTCAAAACAGTTGACGTACACTCCGATGTCTTGTGGTTTTGACTACACCGAGAGCATGTATCACAGTTTTTGCAATCAATGCTCTTATGTCCAAATTCTCCACATTTAAAGCATCTCAGAACATTAATGTCAGGATACACAAAGCATCGATCAAAATCTACATTTACTTCATTTGCTTTTAACATACAATTATATGTATCCAAATCGACTTCAATTACCGTACTAAACTTGTTGTAAATGAACCGTGAATTTTCGTAAATTCTAACTACTTTTACATCATTTATTGCGATGTTTTCATTTTGACTTTTCAAATAGTCTATGAAAACATCGGAGGATAATTGACGGCTCATGCCCACTATTTTCAATCTTGGCACCGACGTGGGAACAACAGCACTATAATTTTCACCCAGATTGCTTTCAATACCATTTTTCACATTAGTTACATTTGCTCCGATGGCACATTTTCCATTCCTAAAATTACTAATTTTGTGTGTTTTTGGATCTAAATTAGTTTTCACAAAATTACGAGTAAGGACTAAGACGAATAAGGACTAAGACATGTTCCTTTGACTACAAATAAAAAATAGGTTCCCTAGTTTGAATTAATTCGAACTAGGGTTCGATGGTAGATCTAATACCCCGTAACGCACCTCGAAAAGGTGATCATCTACCAGGGTTACGGGTCGTTATTGTAGTTAGGTAGGTTATCAGACTTTTCAATTTCAATACACTCTCATGAGGGAAAAACAAACCAAATGTAAAAACATCACACTTATCAACTAAAACTAAAACATATTTACTTACGATGTAGAGCCCCTCTGGCTTATCAATCAAGTTGGAAATTACGACAAACGAAATAAAGATACACTTTAGTAGTAGTAGTTGTCTCAGTTATAGTTTTCCGAAAAGTGTAAAAGTAAGAAAAGTTAAGTCATTGGAAGCTTCTTTGCAGAGCCAATAAAGAGTTGTCCTGAATGATGTCCTGTCCTAAGTTCAATCAAGACGGAACAGTTGTTACGTTGATTGGTACTGAGAGTTTTGAAAGTTTATTTCAGTCATATTCTTAACATTCAACTAATAGATGATTTACACATTGCTGCTGAGCTCAATCTAACACGGGCTCAATCAAATCGGTGATCGATCCAAGATGCGCTTTCTGAAAGTAAACAATTTACAATGCATTATCGTTATTATTGTCATTGTCGTTTTCGAACCCCGAAATCGCGAGTTAGATCACAAGGAGTTTCTTTCCATTCCGGTTATTGTTATGACTGAGGAAAGGGTCGTGGGGGTGCTCCAAAACCATGCAAATAATTGTTGTAATTTGTTTTCTAATTCTCGCTCGATCGAGATGCCATCTCTTCGCTAGTGTGTTTATTCAAATTTACTTTAAGGTTGGTTTTCATTCGTATCGGTTCACAGTTTACGTCTCTCTTTCTTTTTCTTTACCTAGGAATATTATGACTTACGCTCGCTACATGTAGAAGAGTACTTACGTCCTAGTTATGGTCTCTTTTCTTTAATAATATTGTTTTTGTTGTACTTGTACAACTTTGTTCGTCCTGTTTTCTTCATATCATTCTTATTTAAACAGCTATTTTTTTTTTGTTAGGTTCACTACTTTATTTATAAGTGCGTGTCTTTTCGTTTATTTTTTTTTTTAATTATTCTTTCTTACGTAAATCACTAGGTAAAAATGGAACATTGTAAATATACACAAAATTTTACACCGTAGATTTGTAAATTTGTTGCGATCGCCCCTCGGGGATCTCCGATTGATTTTTGGTTTCGCAAGAATTTCGGAAGAATTAAGTCTCTTGAAGAGTCTCTTGACTGATTTCGATTTGAAAAAAAAATATGATGCATTAAATCAAATTTTAAATGCAACTAAAACTGGAAATGAACCAGGTAGACTATATCCTTGTAAAACGATCAAATGCGATGAAGTACTTGGTAGCAAACATTATATCACTTATGGTAAACACTAGAGAACTAAAAAACTTAAGGTGGTCATGGCCAACACTATCAAAAAAAAACAAAACACTTCGACTACGTCAAAACAAAACAGAAAGAAACATGAAAAACAGTACGATGATGAGGAAAGGAGAGGAATCCATTGCTGCCGATGCGACGCTTTTGTTGGTTGTTGTTGTTTGTTGTGGCTTAAAGGGTCAGTTCATTCAGCTTTTTGGTAACGAATTTGGAATCCAACGAACCGGGAACCTGCGAATGCATTCAAACAGTGTTAGTCAACAATCGGGCGGTTTATTAGCACTTGAGAGGGCGGGGGGGTTCTATTCAAACCGTTTGGTGCTGCTCGAGAAGGTGTGAGATCATGATCAAAGAGCCTTTCCCATTTCTACCGATGTGAACTATATTTTATTTATTAGGCCTTACCCAGATACACAGATATGATGAACGAAAATAATTTAGGTAAAAAAAAACGCTGCCTGAACTTTTAACAAATTTTCAAAAATCTTAACACTAATGTTTCATCTTAAACCTAGAAATTTGTTCCCCTCCCACTGCCTGAAAAGAAAATGCTCTCACAACATACCTATGTAGTTGTTGTTATGATTTTACTACTAAACACATATCATTCATATTACACATATATCAGGTTAGCACAATTTGATTGAGTTGGATAAAATTCTAGATGATGTTTTTAGAACAGACGAAAAAAAAAGTAACAATAAAGAAGTGGAATAGGACAGTCCCTCTCTCGTATTATCGTATTTGCTATCTCAATAGGTTTTTGCCAATCAAACTTGCTCTCGCTAAATGTTTATCTCGAGCAATTGCCATTCTGGGGCGAATCATCCGGAGTGACGACAGTGCTACTGGCGTCGTCGGGCATCTGGAAGAGAGGGAGGAGGGTTGTGTTACAAACTACTGCTGGGATGCAATGGGGGGGCCTTCGAGGGTGCCGATGGTAATTAGAAGGGGTGTTAGCACAACTTCGAGTTTATGAGTTAGGTTAGGTTAGGTCGAGCTGGATGGTTGTGGTTAGTCATGGGAAATCACCGAACTCCGTTAACCATGCGACAGGCGAGAAGAAAATGGGTGATTTTGCGTGCAGAAAGCTGTGGTCATTACAGGCGATAGACATAGATTGTGATGAAGATCAATTTAGAACATATGAAATGAGGGAGTGCGTCTTAAAAGACAAGACAAGACAAGAGGGTAAAAATGTCAATTTCAATGGCTTCAATAGCTGTTCCCATATTAATATCATTGATCCTTTATTAATCCTACGTTAAGAAATTCAGCAGTAGATACACAACCAGTAATAAGTACGGACTCGCTTGGAAAAGTATTGCAACACTCAGTTGAATCACCCCCAAAAAGTTTAGCAGCATCTAAATACAGGTACATTCGCGATGCTATATCTCGGAATTATGATTATCTACAAAGGTGTGGTCTTCACCGAAGTTTTTCTAAAGTTTAAGGGCAATCGGACGGTGGACCGCTTTGTTTGGAATTGCAGCGCTAGTGAGCATTCAAAATTGAGCATTTTTAACTTGTTCTACCTCGTGATTCTGATAAGATAGAAAGTTGGAGTCTTCGGCAAAGTTGTGCTTACAGAATTTATTTATTTCAAACGTCAAAAAAAAAAATCAAGCTCAAAGAAACGGCAAAATGTGCCGTAAGAAAATTTGAAGTTTGTAGTAATTATCAATTAAATTTTTTAAATACCCACAATTTGCCCTAATAACAGCCGTACAAATTCTCGGCATTCGTTCAATGAGTTTCCACAATGTATCGTCCGTGGTTTCCTTCCAAGCTGTTTGAAGGCACTCCCACAAATGTTTGTGGTTCTGAAGGCGTTTTTTTCTCGTGTTCCGGTCCAGCTCATCCCATACTAGTTCGCTTGTATTAAGATCCGGTGATTGCGCCGGCCAAACAATGTCGGATAACGTTCCGTTTTGGTCCAAGTCTTGAACGAACCCTCGGCATAGTTTGGCGGAGTGCTTCGGACCATTGCCCTGTGGAAGGACAAAACCTTTACCAATTAATTGCAATCCATTTGGAACAGAGTTTTGCTTGAGGATGTCTAAATAGCCCTCTTTGTTGAGAATTCCGTCTATACGGATCAAATCCCCAACACCAGATCTAGCTACGACCCTCCTCCGTGTTTGACGGTTCATACGCTCACCGGGAAGACGGCGGACGACGATTCTCCTTTTACTGCTGAATAGGTCGAATTTCGATGCATCGGTAAAGAGCATCTTCGACCACTGGCTCATGTTCCAATGTTCGTGGTCTTTTGCCCATTGGAGCCTTTTGATCTTGTTGTTTTCACGAAGTAGAGGTTTTTTTGTAGCAACACAACCTTTTAATCCCACCTCGAGTAGCCGTCGACGCAATGTTGGCACGGAAGCATTAAACTCTTCGCGAATGTCCGGCGCGGTACGCGTTCTCTCTCTTTTGCTTAGAACCGTTATGTACTTGTCCTCCCTTTTAGTTGTAATTATTATTATAATATTATAATTTATTATTAGAACGGGTTTCCTTGAATCGTCATGAGCAACATTTCTCAACATGATCAAATAAACAATTTTGTTGAAAAAAACATCCTTCTAGGACGCTCCGTTAAAAAGATAGAATCTAGCGCCACCTATGCGGAAGAAATATGAACTAATCAAAACCACCAAAAGATGGCGCTTTTTCGACTGAACAACTTTTTCAAAGACTGCAAACCTGTAGGAAGCATATCCGCGGCGCTAGAGGTTTTGGCCACACCACTGGGTTCGCTGCCCCACTGTGCGTGGTCTGCCTAGACGGGCTGAGGATTTTCCTCCGACGGTTCCGCGACGAATGATTCTTGACACTGTGGAAACGTTGAGCATCAGTAGAGAGGCAATTTGGCGCATAGATTGTCATGTTGTAGCCATTTGTGAGATTTGCGTTTGCTTGTTCGGCTCAACGCGCTTCCATTGTACACTTCCCTTTTGCGAGGTAGAACCACTTGTAGCACCCCGATTTGAAAATGTTATTGTTTGTGTTCACGTCTATAACGGTTCAAACTGTGAAATGTGAAAATAAATAGTGATACAAAAGTATAAGAAAAAGAAGAGAAACTTCACACAACATCATATTTTACCTCTTATACGGGCGATCGGAAATAGACCCTGTCGTTTACAGTTCGATAAACAGTGCTCTGGCTCAATTTAAGCTGAGCTGCTATCATTCTTGTCGATAAACCAGTCTCATGCAATGGGACTACGGCTGATTGCTTTTCGGTGAAGATCCTTTCCCATTTCCGAGCTGTTTGTCTTTTCTTCAAAAGTGGACGTTTCTTGAATGCACGAATTCTTTTTCCAGCAGCAGGCTGTCCCGGTCGAACTCTGGTTACATGAGTTCCAGTTTGCCTATGGCGCTGAATCGCTCGCACTACAGCACACTGGCTGATGTTTAACGAACCTGCAATATTTCGAGTTGCAAATCCTTTGAAATGCAACGCAACAATAGTGGATCGCGTCATGAGCTCTGTTTCAGCTTCTGCAACCATCATGAAACCTGCCAGGTAAATAATTTTTTATATTCACGCCCAAAAAATAAACAAAATATCACAGATTTCAAAGCTTCAATATTCCGTAGCCTGGTTGTTAAGTCCTTAATAAAGAAGTTCTGTTTCTGTTTTCTTTGACGATCACTTAATAACTAATTTCCTAACCGCTGCATTTGATAAGTGATTGCTACGATTACTGTTTGCCCCCTGAGCAACCGTAGTTAGGCACTGATGACAGTGGTATCGATACACCACAACTATCCTTTCTCTATGTAGCGTGGCAGACGTTCTACTCGATTTGACCTGGTCCACAGCATTATGGTACATTGTATTCAATTGACTACCACAGTTTCTGATTGCCTCTTCCTTTTTGAATATGCAGGGAATCAGGCATCAAAATATGGAATAACTTCAAAATGAAGTGAATCAGACTAATACAATATTAAATTTGTGAACATGAAGTGAACCAGTGCTGAATCTCTTGGACATGAAATGAATCAGACTTGAATCACTAAAATGTGGAGTGACGTGGTCCTGAATCTCTTGATTTTGAGGTGATTCAATACTGAATCACTTGAATATAAAGTTAATCACCCAGGTAACCAATAAGCACTAGCATATACAGCAAATCAACCCGAATTCTGCATTTCAGATGCTACAAGCATTATATTAGCATTATATATCAACATCATAATCGTTACTCCTCGCACGGAGAATACATAACATAACAATTAATGTATTATATTAGCATTATATAAGCATCTTGAATGCAATATGTTGTAAAGCTGCATTTCAAATGCTATTTAAATGCTTGTAGCCTGTAATAAGCATTTCGAATGCAAAATAGCATTAATGAAGCATTATCATAGCATTGCAGTAAAGCAGCTGTATATTGGGCCAAAAGTGGCATTTAAGGCGACTTAATTGCTTGATAGGCTGCCGTAAAGACGCTTTGGAACTGCTTATTGGTTACCTGGGCAGACATAAAAAATGTATAATTATTTCTATGTAAAGTCTGTCAGTCCCAAATCACTTGAATACAAAATGAACCAGGCCTTAAAACAGATGAATCTCTTCAATGTGAAGTTAGTCAATTCCGCATCACTGGAATGTATGGTGAATCAGTGCTGAATCACTTGAATAAGAAGTCAATCATGTCTGACTTAAAGACTGTATTCGATGAAATTTGGACACACGCAATTGTTCGTAACTTTTTAGCGTGTGGGTAAAAATTATTGAAATTTTAACTGAATGAATTTCATTGTGTTGTATCAATAGTGTAATGAGTTTCGTGAAAATCGGTCGAGTGATTTCAGTGATGGCTTCGAATGAAGAAATAGCGCGCCAGCAAATTTTGGGCACTCACTTCGAAAACCCAAACGCTTCGCATCGATGGATCGGAGAACAGCTCGGAATCGCACATTCAACTGTATCTCATGTGATCAAAACGTTCAAGGACCGCAAGACAACCAAGCGGAAAAATGGTAGTGGCAAAAAACGTGGCACATCAAATCCGGAGAAGGCCAGGATGGTTTTGAACCAATTTAAGCGTTATCCCAACATTTCGATCAGGGATGTTGCGAAAAAGGCGAAAGTTTCAGTTTGTTTTGTGCAGAAAACAATGAAACGTTCTGCATTACATGAAGGCAGCAAACTGGAGCAAAAAACAGAATTCGGTGGCCAAAACTCGTGCAAGAAAACTGTACAGGGAGTGGCTCTCAAAACCGTTCTGCATTGTGATGGACGATGAGACCTACATTAAAGCCGACACCAAACAAATGCCAGGACAGGAACATAACGTCGCCACCTTTAAGTTGTCCGTTCCGGAGAATGTACGGAAGAAGAAACTGTTGGAATTCACCAAAAAATTCCTTGTCTGGCAGTCAATCTGCGGATGTGGCAAAATGAGTCAGCCCTTCATCACCTCTGGGACCGTCAACGGACAAATCTACAAGGACAAATGCCTCCAAAAACGACTTCTGCCCTTCTTGAGATCTCACGATGGCCCGACACGGTTTTGGCCGGATTTGGCACCTTGCCACTATGCCCGGTCCGTCTAAGACTGGTACAAAGATAATAATGTAGTTTTTGTACCAAAAGACGTCAACCCTCCAAACACCCCGGAACTTCGCCCAATTGAAAAATTTTGGGCAATCATGAAGGCAAAGCTCGTTAAAACTCCAAAACTGATAGAAAATGAACTTGAACTAAAGAAAGTGTGGTTAAAAGTAAGTAAGCAAGTCGGTCCTATCATTGCCCAAAATTTGATGAAAGGGGTCAAGGCAAAGGTGCGGGCATTTGGGTTGGGAGAAGAGGTTCAATAAACCAATGAAGTCAAAAATTAACCATTTAGTAGTACTTTATTTCCACAAAGTTTGAAAAGAATCGGGCTCAAGGAAAATTTTTGATGACCTATTTTGTGTGTCCAAATTTCATCGAATACAGTCTTTACTAAAATATGAAGTGGGTCAGCCTTGAATCATTTGATTAGATGACCATAATCACTACAATATGAGGTAAATCAGACCTGAATTATGAGTGGTGCTACAGTGCTAACTAAATCCGTTGTGTTTAGGGCGAGTCCTTCCTGAATCACTTGAATATGAAGTGAATCAAACCTGAAACACTTCAATGAGAAGTCCGTTTGTCCTAAATCACTTGAATTTGAGGTGAGTCAATCCTGTATCACTTGAATATTGAGCGAATCAGGCCTGAATCATTTTTATGTGAAGTAAACCAGACCTGAATCATTTGTATGTGATGTGAGTCAGTCCTGTTTTACTTGAATATTAAGTTGATCATACCTGAATTACTCGAATACGAAATGAATCCGACCTAAAGCAGGTATAATCACTTGAATGAGAAGTCAATCAGTCCTAAATCATTTGAATTAAGGTGAGTTAGTCGTGAATCACTTGAATTCGAAGTAAATCCGGCCCAAATAGCCCCTATTGTAAAGACTCGAGCTTTCTATCTTAGCAGAATCACGAGGTAGAACATGTTGAAAATGCTCAATTTTCCACGCTCACTAGTGTCACGTAGCGATGAAATTCCAAACAAACCGATCCACCTTTCGAACGCCTTTGACCTTCTGAACAACTTTGCCGAAGACTAGAACTTTCCAGCTTATCAGAATCACAAGATAGAACAAGTTGAAAATGCTAAATTTGCCGTGCACACTAGCGCCACATAGCAATGAAATACAAAAAAAAAAATGTTTCAGTTTTCGAATGCCATTGACCTTTTGAACAACTTTGCGCAAGACCGCACCTTTGCAGATGTTAAGGGTGTTGAGATATAGAATCATGAATGTATCTGTATTTAGGTGATGCTAAACTTTTCGAGGTGATGCAATATTCAACTGAGTGTTGCAATACTTTTCCAAGCGAGTCCGTAATTATGACTGGCAGTGTATTAGTTTTTTTGTGAGGTGAGCAGGTGAGCTACCGCTCAATTAAAAAGAGCGTTGGGTCACTCGTTCATCTTGGTGAACTAGTTCTTTAGCTCAGTTCATGAGCGCATTGTACACCTCTAATTTTGACTGATAAAAGGGGGAGCCTAAGAGGAGTGCTCTCACTCGTGAAAGGGTTTAGCTTTCAATAAAACTCGATTCATTGCCTACAAAACACAATGACAATTGTAACAACACCGAATACTTCATCATTTGTCAAAAAGGATAAAGTAACTCGACATGCACTAAACAAAGGATACGGGATATACAACAATAGATCAAACTATTGGTCGCAGTGGTTTATATCCTGAACAGACTAAAAAAAAAATGAATAATTCGTAGTAACTAGCAGATACTTGATTTCAATCATCTGCTAAAACCTGTTGCAAAATGACGCCAGTATTGCTGGGTAATGAATTGTCGCAAAATATTAGTAAAGATGTGAATGGGCCCATGCGACAGGTCCAAAGAAGATCGGTCAAACATGGATGATTTTTAATCCGTCCTCTAGGATTTGAGTTTCGCAGCTGAAGATTTTTTTTTATTGGAATATATCTAACGTACTGTTCCAAATTCTTGTCAATTGGAAGTCAGCGGTAGCTAAGAAGTGTCAGCTTTCCGTTCGCCGCATATCTTAAATCTCGTGAATAATTTCAAACACAGCTCGGAAACTTAAGCCATCTTTATATTATTCCGAAGCACAAATATTAAGCAAGCTTATGCCAAGAGCAGCATGCCATAAAGAAATTTTACAGATCAAGACCGTTACGAAGTACTGAAACAAATGAGTATTACATTTTTTACACATTGCTACGTAGTCCTACGTCACCTTGGCGTACAACCAACAAATAATATGCAACTAGCGATTTGAAATTGGATCACTGTTGTAGAACCCCTTGGTCCGAAGTACACCTTGAAGCCAGCACCTTCCTATACATATTTGCGCCTTTGTTTTGATTTGCTATGTTATTTTGACAGAATATTTGAGAGTGTGTTCATGTGTGTTCATTCTTGGGGGCGCATTATTGAGCTTGGGACCGAGCTTGGGACCGATGTGCTAGTACTGACTAAGCCAAGAAAAAATCGTATTTGTATGGGACCTACTGGTCTTATTGGTTATTTTCATAAATTTTCAAATTTTACAACTGTATCCTACAAACTATTTCACTACTGTAACTAATATCTGTATCAATCAAGTAGAAGCTTCTAAAGAACAATCTAAGCTTATCCATTCGAAATTGCGATTGAGGGATTTGGTAAAAATAAGAGTGCGTAGATGCATTTCGTGCCTTCTGGCAACTTTATGCTTCTATTGAGATGATGTTCACGCACATCGGTTTAGCAGCACCAACCGAGGGAGACTTGGTCCTATACCTAATGATTTCATCATCACAAATCCGCTGAACCAATGTGTGTGATATATCAGTTAGCGCTCAACTTCCAAACAGAGAAGAAGCATTTCTGGCTAAAGCCTGACAACGAAAGTCGAGCAAAGAGTCTTTATTACCAAGTGATTTTATTTTATTCTCGGTCGAAGTAGAATACAGTCACCGTCGGGCCTTTGTGTGCTGAGGCCGTTGAAGCGATTCCGAACTCACCATGAATCGACGGAAAACACCTTTCGCATCGATTACGCGAAGGTGCCAAAAAAAAACCAACATATGAGACGTTCACCTCTTCATTGGCAACCAACTCGGAATGAAACGGAAAGAAGTCAAGCGTATCCAGTGCAGCAGAACTCACCAGTGTGCTTTCGTGACAGCAAATTAGAGAAAATTTAGGGGTTCTCTTCAGAAAAGTTCACGAAAGTTCTTCAGAAAAGTTTAGGGAAGTTCTTCAGAGAAGTTCGGGAGAGTTCTTCAGATAACGTAAAGAAATTCAGACGAACTTTATGGAAGTTTTTTAGAAGAATTTCAGAAAAGTATTTCAGAGGAACTTCAAGGAAATTTTTCAGAGAATTTCGGGGTATTTCTCTACAGAACTTTGGGGAAGTTCTTCAGAGAACTTATAGGCAGTTCTTTAGAAGACGTTTGCGAAGTTGTCCAGAGAGCTTCAATAAAGTCCTTCAGAGAACTTCGTGAAAGTTCTTTAGAGACCTTCTGGGAAGTTCTTCAGAAAAATTCTGGGAAGTTCTTCAGAATACTTTTGAGAAGTTCTTTAGAGAGCTTTAGGGAAGTTCTCTCCAAAGAAGTTCAGTGAAGTTCTTCAGAGAATTTCAGAGAAATTAATCAGAAAGTTCCGGGAAATTCTCTAGAGAAGTTTTTCAGAACAGTACAGGGAATATCTTCAGAGAACCTTAGATTACTGCGGGAAAGTACGAAAAAACGGAAAGCATGTAGCATGTAAAGAGCGGTAGCGATTTTTTCAATTACAAAAAGCAGTTAAACATCGTTCTTATGGATTTGGCTAAATACAAGTCTACGTATGTCAACATAGGAGCAAAAGAAAGGATCAGTGATGGTGGGGTATTTGTCGATTTCTCATTTGCGAACGACCTTTCCTTCCCATCATCGAAACCACTTTTCCCGAGGACCAAACCCGTTCCGTGTGTTATTTTTGTGGATGACACTTTTCCGCTTCATCAAAACATAATGAAACATAAAAACTAGCGCTAGAGTGTACACACGACATCGGGTACGGTTCTATACATATCATTAAACTATCGCTTGCAAGTCATAAATATACTGTTCCAGAAAGTATAAGCACTTTTTCAAAATAACAAAAATGTTTTTAATCATAGCCAAGACTCCTAACTTTTCCTCGAACATGACCCCTACGCTTCTGCACAGTGGTACTTCCCACCATTTTAATCACTTTTGGCCAATCTTTTTAAAAATTTTGGATGTCGTCCGCTGGTTTTATGAATTTTCAAAGCTTTGCTTTGGTTAAAGCCCAAAAAGTCTCGATTGCTCGTGCCTCCGGGCAGTTCGGCAGATTCATGTCTTTCGGCACGAAACATACATTTTGAATTCTAAAGTGTCCTTTGCGTAATGGCATGACGCCAAATCAAGCCAAAACACCAGTTGACCTTCGTGCTGCCTGATCATCGGCAAAAATCGCTTTTGGCGACATTCCTTAACGTATTTCTGAGTGTTCATCGTCTCCGTTATGATGTACGGACTAGATGTTTTACCACACTCGCATATTGCCTGCCAAACCATAACCTTCTTACCGAATTTTTCGGTAAAAAATGCGTTCTCCGTTTCGGGGATGTCTTTGTCTTCGCTTACAGTATAGAATTGTGGTCCGGGAAGCGTTTTGTAATCTAGTTTCACATAAGTTTCATCATCCATTATTATACACCCAGAATTTCTACACAATAACGAATCGTAGAGTTTGCGGGCCCGTGGTTTCACGGACGCGGCCTGTTTTGGGTTCCTTTTGGTTTTTTTTTCTGTTTCCGGTATGTTTTTAGCCCAAGTCTTTCTTTAGAACGCATGACGTTACTCGACGAGGTCCCTAGTTTTTTCGCAACATCCCGAACGGAGGTCGCTGGTTTTCGCTTGAAGGCATCCCTGATCGTTTTATCGATATCCGGACTAACAGGACCGGATTTCCGACCACTCTTTGGCGCATCTTCAAATGTACATTGTTCTTTTCTGTTCTTACACCCTCTTCCTTGGCCAATTTTTTCAAGGAGAGTCCGCTCACAGTGCACCATTTGTGCACGATACCTTTTCGTTGATCCGGAGTAAAACCGCGCATTTTTATAGGTCACAAAAAACTGAGCACATTTTGATGCTATATCAGTCAGAAATGTGCAAACAAAAGGACGCAGCCAAAACATGTTGAAATATTTCATTATATTCAAAGTGACCGTTAACATAAGGTGTGCTTATACTTCTGGAACAGTCGTTAGGAGGTATCACTAGATAGTTTAAGTGTTCCTGTGGGCTATCACATAGTTCGACACAAAATTTTCATTAGGGCCTAACTGACAAACGTAAACAATGGCTTCTTCCTTAAATTTCTCGGTATTGAAAACTCGCCTAATCAATCCACCACGATCATTTCGAAGAAGAAATGTTCACCTATCCGATAGAATAGGAGGCTTACATGGGTAGCTTTTGTGCCACGAGAAATTTACGGAAGAAGCCATTGTTTACGTTTGTCAGTTAGGCCCTAATGAAATTTTGTGTCGAGTTTTCTAGCATATAGCTTACTCTATACTAGCTGCCGGCAGCTCAAAATATCCGAAACAAGCGATCTTTAGTGTAGCTTTTCTATGCTGTAGCAGCTGTATGGTTATTTGATGTTTTCCTGCCCCCTTGTCTGCCACGGAAAAAGGGAGTCTTGCCTGTGAATTCATTTCTGTACATATCTGTCAATGACATAAGCGAAGGAATGTGAAAAAGTAAGTGCTGCATTGTCAGCGTCGCAGGATCAAGACTAGAATCACGTTGGCATGCCAGTAATACTGCGATGGTCGGCTTTCCGGGAATTATTTGACACACGCGCTGGAAAATCTCCATAGTCACTGTCCAAACATTTTAGGAATAGAAACGACTTGAACTGGGTGAACCAAAAATGAGTAATGTCAATGTACAATGTGCTTTGAATTTTGTTTTTGTAAACAGAGATTCAAACAACGGTCTCTCGAAACTGTTAGTGGAGAAAACAATACTTAGCAATGGTGGTTCGAATTTTCGTTAGTTGAATTGCGCAGAGATCCTAATAATTATACAAACAGACTTTTAAATTTTTGTTTACTAAAGCATATTCGAAAATTCAGAACAGAACAGCTTGCTTAGTTCTATCGCACTTGACCAAGCCGAAAGTCTGCCTGCTGGGATCATGTCATTATCAGCTATCACTATTATCTCTGAGCAGCCTTTGGAAGATTCTAGAAATCTCGAGTACTTTTTCAAACAGACGTATCTGATTTTGTAAACAAAGAGGGGAAGTAAGATTCAAACGTTAAATTCTTGAAACCCCTAGCACTTTTATGCAAACTAGGGCTACCAACACAAAGAATAACATTTTCCTAACATGATGGTGATGCTAGTTTCCGTGAGGGTTCCGAGCGTTTTGAGAAATTTACGTTTGAATCTTACTTCCCCTCTTTGTTTACAAAGTCAGATACGTCTGTTTGAAAAAGTACTCGAGAAATGTGTTCTTTCTCAGTTGCCTCCCTAACAGGAATACCGTTCCAGTAAATTTCCGAATTACACCATTGATGCTTGAAAACTTTGGCAACTAACCTACAAATATTGTATGTAATAATACCTATAAATAAACGGTCGATTATTGTCCCAGGTCCAAACATAATTAATTCTCCCCTACACCAATAAATGAATAAACCCCTCTACTAATCAGTACCTTCTACCACAACACCAAAAGTCAAGAGTGCAGGTCAAACGTGTTAAAACGAACCAAAACCGAGCGTTCACAAAAACGAAAATTCCACAACACTCACCTCCGGTTTCGCACGATGCGTGTCCACCGCATCGATGGGCAGCTTGATGTGTTCCACCTTACACCCGTAGGCCACCGGCGTCAGCTTGATGATCGTATGCAGAGGCACCTTCAAATATGGGAGTTCATCTGAAAAGTACAAAACACAGGGTTATGCCGGCCCATAAGCGGTGAACAAAAAAAATGTCAACAAACCCGCAGACTTGTCCAGGAAGTATGCCAGCACACACCGCAGGACGGCCTGGTGCGACACGACCAGAACGTTACCCTGCCGTTCCAGCTCCATCATGACCGGTTCCAGCCGGACCACCAGATCTTCGTAGCTCTCGCCCCGCGGATAGCGGTAGGCAAACTTGTTCTGATCCCGCGCCTTGAACTCCTCCGGGAATTTGGACTGGATCGCTTCGTAGGTCATTTCCTCGCAGATGCCCTGTCGAACGAAAGAAAAAAAAAGAAGTTATAATTCAAGTTCTTGAAGCCGCTGCCTTGGGTGATCCTACCGCATCTATCTCGTTCAAGGCCTTCCAGCGCTCCTGCGGTGCCTGGACACTGCTCACGGTCTGAATTGTGCGCTTCAACCACGAGGTCCAAACCCGCAGGCCCTCGATCTGCTGCTCTTCGATGTACTTGGACAGGGCTTGCGAGTACCGGCGGCCCCGATCACTCAGGTCCGAATCGCCTCCGATCAGTCCCTGAAGATTGTGATCACTTTCTCCGTGCTGGTTGGGCGATGAGAGAAAAGTTATAGAGACATTTTGAATCATTCGCGCTCATTCTTACTCACCCGCGTCAGATAGATCGTCCTCGGGGTGATGTGTATGTTCATCAGGTAGTACACGATCCGGGACTGGATGTGTCCCTCGTGCTTGTGGACGACCACCTTCTCGCCGGTGTTGTAGATCTTCATGTACGACAGGTCCGTCTCGATTTCCTCGACCAGCGGTTCGTACCGTTCCTGGTAGTGTTCGATTCGCAGCCGGAAATCGTTCAGCGCCTCGTCCATGTTCATGTTGCGATAGTCCGGACTGCTCACTTTCACTTCCTGCCATTTGTTTTGTGTGGTGAAGTTAACGAAACCGGAAACGACACAGATATGGTTAGTGTTACGAAGGGTGGGGGAAGAAGAGAATTTTCGATCTCGATGGTTGACGAATGATGACGAAAAGCAAAGACAACGGCTCTCAGGTTATGCACACACACACAGTTGCTTCGGATTTTCGAGGGATGGTACACAAATGGGTGTGACATATCTATGACGGTAAGCTCGACAAGATGGGGAAAATAAGTCACCAGAGCGAGTCCTTTCACCAGTAGTGGGCAATTGTGATTAGCAACGTACATTTTGAACGGGTGAGTCAAACACATGAACGGATGGAATACTTAGGTGCTGCTTGCTATTCACAGGAGGAAGTCATTGAAACGCAAAAACGTTAGAGGTGGAACAGATGAAACGAGTCCTTCTTTTTTTCATAATCACCTGGATACCGTTAAAGGAGACCAGCGGTGGCAAATGCTCAAGTCCGCTGATTTTTAGCTAACGTTTGGGATTGTTGGAATGATTTTGAGTTAGTTCAACGGGTGTAGGATCGCAAAATTGAACGAATCGGTTTGGGTTGGTTACGGTGCAAGACGATGTAGAAAGATAAAAAGAGAAAAAACAGATGAATGACCAATTGGTTTTCGCTCAGAAAAAAAGAGACTGAGTTGGAATGTTGGAGCGAAGGTCGCTGGGCGTGGACGGAACTAACTTACCATGATGTTTTGCTCGATGATCTGCGGATCGTCGCAGATCGATTCCACGAAGAACAGCTTGTAGCCCATCTTGTGCACGATGATGTCCTTGATCATGCGGCGACGTTCGCGGGTCGAGTTGGTTGCATCGAACACCTGGAAAGGTAAGGTAATAGGATTAGGTTTTAGCTTCTAGGAATGTCATGGGGCACAGAAATGACAACTGAATTTTGTTTGAAAGCACTTCTTAAGAGTCATCAAGTTGAAGTTGAAGTTGTTCACCACACAGATCGGATTTCTATGCTTAAATCAACCATGATAGCATGCTCAAATTAACTATTGAAGAATCCAAGGTAAAAATTCCACCTTTCTTCATCCGCTGTTTAAGCTGTGCAGCATGCGCACCAAGATCGTCTGCTCAACCGAACCAGATTTTAAAGCGACAAGACGGTTCCTGGAATCGAAGCAGCTCGAGTATTACACTCACGACACCCCCGGAAGCAAGCCACTGAAGCTGCTTATTCGTGGACTACCGGATTACCCGTCGGAGGATAGAATCGAGGGACTGAAGCGACGGAACTTCAGCCCGATCAAGACGTTCCCCAAGAAGAGGACCGAGACAGGAAACCATCGGGATCTGTTCCACCTGGTACACCTGGAGAAGGGTTCGGTCAAACTGAATGACCTCCGCAAAGTGCAAACTCTGTTTAACATTATTGTTGAATGGGAGGCGTACCGCCCCAAGAAGCGTAACGTCACGCAATGTGCGAACTGCCTTTCCTTCGGCCATGGGCCAAACAACTGTCACATGAAACGGCGAGATGCAAACAAATGGTGGAGACAGCTAAGTTCAAATGTGCCAACTGTGGGTCAAAGCATGATGGCGAAAACCGTGCTTGCCCCAAGCCCGTGGAATTTATTGAAATCCAGAGGAAGGCGTCCACCCGAAACCTGAGCGGGCGAAACCGCCATCAACCTCCTCCGAATACGGTTAAGAACTCCCCGCAGCTCAGATACAGCGTGCCGAATCTTCCAGCTCTCCAGCTGACACATCGGAAGAAAATCAACATTAACGAGTCGCATCAGCCGCTACAGCGCCGTCAATGCCCCTCAAATCTGAGGAATGTCAGGCTCACGCTCTACCTCAGCCCATGCGTCTATTGATGACTGGCTCTCCTCCCCGGACCAGATGATGCATCAGTTCTTACAAGCAATGTACAAAGGGTTTACGTCACAGCCGTTCCAAGGAACAACAAATCGAAGCCGCCACCAGGATGCTGCTCAACTTCATGAACCCTCGTGGGCCCTGAATACACCATTAAGGGCATCTGCAGCGGCGGTCTATTTTTAGATCAACTTTATACCTGATTTGCATCAGATCGAAGTGTGCTTTTGCCGCGAGTGGACTTGTTTTCTCTGCTGTCAGTTTTTTTTCGCAAGTTTTCACTAAATTTGAACAAAATTAATTTTAACCAGTTCGGCAGCGGCGGAAAAGTGAAGTGCTATAACCGGTGCAGTGGATAGTGGAATTTTCGGGAATTGAATCTTCCCGTTGGAGGTTATTTCTTTAAGATGGCTTTTTTACTGTCGTTCTCCTGTAGAATGTTGCTTCTTTGCGCGACCAACGATTGGCAGCTGGTCGGCACCAATACCACCGCGGGGACGTTTATGTGATGCCACCAACACACTGGCCGAGTGTTTTGCTCTGAAAACGGATGAGCACTCGCAAGTTGATTAACAGGAGTTTCTCTTAGGTGATTTGTGAACATGCAGTTAGATAAAAGATGCAGTCGTGAGTCTTGCCTATTTCTGCAATTGGATACCGGATCAAACATTCAGCTAAGTATTGTATTAAAATATAACGGTTCCGGTAGTATGAAGATATATTGACAAATTTGTATTTGTCATTTTCAATCATGGGATCGAATGCGCTGCATATCCAGACGTGCATCTTATCGTCTTTTCCTTCTTCTGTCTGTCTCTCTTTTCTTCTACTAATTGTTTTGTGCGTTTTTGCTGTTCGATAAGTATAATCCATGCGGTAAGTATGTTGGATTAGTGGCCGGGCAGGAAGTTACATCGAAAGAGGAGAGAGATATATGAAACTATTTCTTCATGAGAAAGGGTTTGCCCTGAATTCAACAACTACTCTCATACTTTCTCCTATCTAATATGCCTTCCCCTTCTCTTGTTATTTTTTGCTCTCTGTAATGGCACAGACCTATTGGTCATTAGCTGACACTTATCATGTTGTCGAGTTAATTCGTTTGAAAATCTTGTTTATAGAGCTGCGGCCGCTGATATCTATTATTCTCGGTTATTTTGATTAAAATTTTCACATTAGTAGTATTAACAGTGATAAACTATTAAGTTTAATAAAATTTTAACTATAAGGTACATTTCCTTACAATCAACAATCAATAATTGTTGTAACCTGTAAACATTGTAGTCGACATTTAATTGCAATATTTGACAGTTGGTGAATTGTTTGGACGCTTTTAACCCATTACTGCCCAGATGTACAAAAACTTTATTCAAATTGCATGAAACTTTCTAGTCTATCTAGGTATGTCGAGAAACGAGGGGGAAATGCATTATTTTCGTTTGGAATTTTTTGGAAGTTGAGATTTCTGGCGTATGAAATTTCATACTATGGGCAGATACGGTATCAAAAGCGGAAATAATTAGAAACTCAAACAAAACGGTTTTATTTCATAAAAAATCAATCGCAACAATCATTTTCAAGATTTATGAACGCTTTGGTGTATCGAATTCAGTATCACTGAGTGTGGTACTTGAAAAAGCACTCCGAAGGGTGTAAGCCCACATCACACTTTAGGCAAATATACGTAGTGCATCGGTTGCAATATGCACACCTTCACTGGGTACCTGTCGGATTCGAATTGATTAAATGATTTGCTCCGTCAAATCTAACTTCCGATGACTTAGAGTGTTTAGGCTTGATCTGCATGAACTCGATCCTCGCTGGATTAATGTCACTCAGAAGTCCTTCGCAGATAGACTCTGACGAAATTGATCAATGGTCCATTTGCATGACTTTTTCTGTAGATTCTGTAGATTTCTGTAGATATGCCAAAGATTAACGACACCACCATTCAGCACAAATCGGAAAAAGGGCCAATACCACTTCTTATTACGGATAGTGCAGCGGTATACTGCTCGTTGAGCATCGAATAGGTCAACGCCACCCATCCCTTTGTTGTACATTTTACAAAGATGGGGTTGGAATACTGCTCCTCTCTTCTTCTTAGCCGGGATGTATCTGCTACATGTACCGCCACGCAGGACAATGTTGTCATCTTTAACATTAGTAGCCATATTGACAACATTATTATCATTCCAACGAACAATGGTGATGTTTGTCTCGGTGTCACGCACAATGTCGTATGATCCTCGAGGTTGCTTTTTCAGGGATTCCAACGGTGCTTTTTCAATCCGATTGTTACGGATGGTTCCAACAATATTTATGCCCCTCTTACCAAAATCTTCAAGAAGGGCCAAGCTGGTAAAAAAATTATCAATGTACACGTAATTTCCGTCTTCAACAATCTCGTTGCTTAAGTTGGATACAACCTTCGATCCCAAAGGTTGTCCATGGTCACGATCGGTTTTTCCTACAAAGTATGTCAACAAAACATTATAAAACAGAAATAAATCCAAACGGATGTTTACCTTTATACGGGATGAACTTGATGAGATATCCGTCATGGGTACAAAAGCACCAAAATTTGTAGCCAAAACGAATCGGCTTTCCTCGGATGAATTGCTTCATAGAGTTCCTGCCGTAGTAAGGCTCCATAGCTTCGTCGATAGAAACATGTTTTCCCAATGGCTGTCCCAATTTCTGAAACTTGTCATTGGCGCGTTCAATCAAGGGTCGAACCTTGTACAATTTGTCGGACCCATCATTAAGCAAATTGTCGTTGAAATGCAAATATTTCAAGATTTGCTCGAACTTATTCCTCGACATAGCATTGGCAATCAGCATATTGTATGTATCTTCTTTTGGTTCCCAGTAGAACCGCTTACTTGGTACTTTCACGTAGCCGGAAGCGAGCACGATACCTAGAAATTTGTACATTTCTGGTAGGGTCACATGAAATCGTGCATCTCCCTTTAGAAGTGCGTACTTATTTGTCTCTGTTGTAATTAGCCCAACAAAATCTGCGTCAAATAGGTAACGGAACATTTGAACGGCAGACCACTTATGTTTCGAACAGAGATTACTGAGATTTGGCGAATGTCCTTCGAGAACAACGGCTGTATTCTCATCCGAAGACAAGGTCATTTTTTCCCAGTGTCTGACACTTCGTTTCTTGCTGCTGGTTGGGGCGCAATCATGTGATTGGCCATGTTCAATGTTGCACTCGACATTCATTCGTTCGTTGAAACCGGAAGGGCCGTCCTCCGAGTCACTATCTTTGCCATCCACGTCACTGTCTCCACCGCTTGGGGGCACGATGACAAAGTTGATTGAGTTTGTTGATGCTACCAGATTTTCGAAAGCGTCTTCATCCAAATCTATGAGATAGTTGTACAGCTCCTCCGGATTATCGGGAAGCTGGTGTATTCTATGGAGAAAATCATATATCGTAGTTGCCCAACGTATGAAATTTCATACGCTCAAAAGTAAACATGAATTTTTTTGCGACTTCGTTATTTTCTTCGGATCTTGTGCTAGATATCTTTTTTAACACTCGTCTAGTAATGTCTTGTCACAAATTTGAGTCATTTAGAATCTTTTAAGAAGAAAAACTTTGAAAATGTTGATGCTTACTTTTGCGGCTCCATTTATCTCGAACTTTACACGCTGAAAACACAACAAGACCTACAACAAATGACAGATGGAGTGACACTGACATAAAAAGCATTCTTAAATTGTCATGTGGTATCATTTAAACTACGCTAAACACTATTGTTTGGTAAAAATCAGCTTTTCAATAAGGAGTATTTTGGCGTATGAAATTTCATACGCTGGGCAGTAATGGGTTAACTTTCAGTCGGCGCTCACTAATCTAAATCCAAACAGAAGTAGTGATGTGGGCAAGTGAGGTATGTGTGAGTGTGTGTGTGTGATGGGGGGAGGGGGGACATATGATTTTGGGTCGGTGCTTTCTTCTTTCTTTTCAGAGAGCGAGTAATGGCGCTATAACCATAAGCCATAGGGAGCTAGGACTATAGTTAATGCTAAAGTCCCAACCGTTTGAAGATAAATGGAGCATCACTTAACCTTCTTAGACTAGCTGCTCCCAACGACCATTTTTGAATACATTTTTGTTCTGTGCACCAAACAGGGCATTCTGTTAAACTATTCTCTCCGACTATTCATTTCCTTTTTCCTTTGATATCTACTGAAGGCTACGTGGGTTCCCCGTGTCTTCTTAAGGTAGATACCAAATCCTCCCTATCACCAACGGTTGCATGGACGTGGCCAGGTGAGCGATCGAGGAGTGTTTTCGTGGTGATTGTTGCGTGAAGAAACGTATCAGAAACTGGTTTCGTTTCATGGTGGCATGCAATGTATTCAACGAATTATTCCTCATCGTAGCTCCATCCACGAGGTGTGCAACCGTCAATGCTAATGCTGATGCTAACTTTATACCTGATTTGCATCAGCGAAACTTGAGTAGAACTAGCCAACATAAACCAACTTTGCATTCCCCGCACCGGTGTTGTATTTCTTGTTGTTAAACCCGCCAACACCTGTCATCCTGTCGCTCATTCAACAGCAGAGATCAGCAGGATTTTTTTCACAGATCGTAGATTTTACTCAAAAATTTTGCCATTGATTGGTTTAACCAAATAATGTTTAATACCAGTATTGCGTCGTTAGCTGACGACAAGGAATACTTGTTCTTTCGTTTCGCTGAAGGTGTGTGTGTGTGTGAATGCATGCATTTCATTAGGGCCTGTTCATAAACTAATTTTTGAAAACCTCAGATCCCCTCCCCCTCGTGGACTTTTCTCCATACAATTTTTTGAAATTTTGAAGGAGCGTAGACTTTGGTGGCCCCCCCTCTTCCTCCCAAAAAAAGTCAACGTGGTTTATAAATAGCCCCTTAGCGAGCGACATTAGATAACGCTGATTTGTAGTCAACAAGAGGCTTCTCCAAAATTTATCTGTATGAGCAATTTGCAAGTGCTTATCATGACTAATCTATTAATGAACAGACTGTTTACTTTGAAGACATCATTAATTTTCATTTCCGATCAATCGAAATACTATTCGAAATCTCGGAACCTTCCGCGTTTTCCGGAAAATGCAGTGGCTGTAAGTAAAACTAAGACAAGCATTCGTTATTTAGAAATGAAACGAAAAGGCAATTCACTAGGGAGCAACTAGAGGTAATTATCAGCATCCGAGGCGAGCAATACAACTTTTTGTCCACCGCCAGCATCACACGGTTACTTTTTGGCTCTCAAATATACCTCAGAACATACTCAATTAAATTGAGTTATTGTTTATTAACAGCTGAAATTTTACTCAATAATTGCTGCAAGAATAAATCAAAGCATATGCCAGTTTTAAAATGATGCATAATAGGTCTAGCATAAATCCACGATTTGGATCGCCGTTGAAGATGCCCTAAGGACATACGGGATCAAGTCCCTACCAATTCGAAGTTTTCTGAGCACAAACCTCAAATACTATAAGGACTTCAGGCGTGAAATTTTCAAAAATCATTTACTACACGGGAGCATACAGTGGCATTTAAGCGTTGGTTGTTTTGTTTTGTTTGTGGTTTTTAGTCTCCAAAATCGTGAAGTGATAATCAACCTATCCCATATATCATATGGAAAAAGACTCCCCCCAGTTTCAGCTTAACATCCTTAATTGGACCGCTTGTTCTGTCATGAACAGAACCCTTGAGCTCAGCCTTTGGGTAGATCTCTATATCCCCGGCTTTCGGATTGTAAGAAGGCTGGATTGAACCCACTCAGGGGGAGGAGGACATTACGGCTCAACATCAGCTGCCGCTCGTTGCCCAGTTTCGGGCTGAAAGTCATCGAGGTCGTTGGAGTTGAAGTGGACACAACCGTCGGGCCAAACACGGCTTGGCAGAGGTTCTACGTTAGTAATGATGTAATGATAATGTTAGCGCAGAACCTTAGTGGACCCTCCCGGGTCCGTCAATAGAGTTGGTGTTAGTTGTTGCAACGCTATCCGAGGCGCGCTTTAATGATTAATATAGATTCAAGACGCGGAAAACTAAATAAAAATTAATAATAAAATAAAAGTTAAAAGTGGAGGTGCTAATTATATTTTTGTTATGTAAACATTTTAAGTAAGAACAAGAACTAGTTAAATATCAAGCATTACATTATCTAAAGTCAACATATTTAACATAATCAAAAGTGCTACAAACTATATGCAAGTGACTATTCATTAGGTAAGTATAACAACCAACACTCAATTATTCATAAAACTATAGATAACGATCATTTCATTAAGGCGCAGTTGATCCCTTCAGCAATGGGGAGGCGACTACCTTTCACATACTTGTTACAACTTTAATATGTGGACCTTCAAGATTTTATGTCGTATCCATAAACTACCAAACCGCTGACGGTTGTAGATGCAAAGAACGAAAATCAAAAGAGATCATGCATAACTTAGAACAACCTTTAACGCTCAAATTTTGTTTCAACTTAGATCTATAGATCTGCACGAATTCATATCATTTCTATAAACTACCGAAAGATCGATGATCGCTTGTAGATATAACGACCATTATTCCAGGGAGTGTTTGGATAATCTAGAACAACGTTTTACTTAAATATTTGTTTTAACTTTGATCTTTTGAACACCATGAATTTATATCTTATGTTAAGGCTTCACTTGTAAATATAAAGTTCTTACTCCAATGAGTTTTTGATTTATCAGGAATAACTCTCAAATACGTGTTTCAGCATAAATCTTTGGACCTCCATGATTTCATATCATGCCCAAAAACATTTTTAATGTTGTTAGTTTTGCGTGTAGATATGATGACCTTTAACTTTATCGGTTATATTTTTTTCCAAGCGTTATTATACAAGCAGTTTGGTGTATTATACCTTTTTTCTTTTGTGTTGCTTCTTGTGTACGGTTTACTCGTTAATATCTGTGGAAACTTTTTACGTTTTATTGATTGCAAATCAAATGTTTAATCACATACGTGTATTCTCGCATCGCGCAAGTGTACCGTCGATTCATTAATATAGCTATCGTGTCGTTCAGCTGTGAATTATTTTTGTTATTTGCAATAGTTTACCGGTCATCCTGTGTTTGCTGGCATATTGTGTTGAAAATGTTTCCCGCCTTCGCGCCCATTCTCTCATCCGCCGTAGATCAATAAAGAACAAAGAAACATTGAGCACGTGATCAACGTTATTTGGACTTTTTCGCACTACGTTGCCTACTGAAAGGCGTTTACAAAATGGTAAAAACCTGTGCCGAATGCTGTGAGTCGATCACTGGCATTGATTATGTTATCTGTCGTGGCTACTGTGGTGCTACTTTCCACATGCAAACATGCTCTGGTGGTGTTACGCGTGCGATGCTGTCGTACTTCACGACACATAAAAAGAATCTATTCTGGATGTGTGATAAGTGCGCTGAGCTCTTTGTGAATTCGCATTTCCGCACTATTTCATCTCGAGCTGATGAACAGTCTCCGCTTTCTACACTTACCACTGCAATCACCGAGCTTCGTACCGAAATCAAACAATTGAATATGAAACCAACAGCACCGGCACCTGCATCTGCGTTGACAAATGAAAACAACTGTTGGCCTTTACTTGATCCACGCCGAGCTAATAAGCGCCCACGCGATTTCCCGATGGTACCAGAAAAATGTCGAGTTGGGTCCAAGCAACCGCAAGACGACGTTGTTTCTGTCCCCATCTTTAATGATACAAGGGATCAGAAATTTTGGTTGTACCTGTCGAGGATTAGACCAGATGTTACCAATGATGCAGTCCGTAGCATGGTAAAAGCCAATCTCGCGTTGGAGCTTGATCCAGATGTGCTGAAACTTGTCCCTAAGGATAAGGACATCAGCATGATGAATTTCGTGTCCTTCAAGATTGGATTAGATTCATCACTGAAATCCAAGGCGCTGGATCCAGCAACTTGGCCTGCGGGATTGTTGTTCAGGGAATTTGAAGACTATGGTTCTCAAAAATTTCGTATTCCACTGAAAACCAGGAGACCAATGACACCACTGCTTCAACCACAGGAGACATCGCCATATGTCACCCCGGTCATGAATTTCAATTAGGATTTTTTACCCGGGACGCACCAGTATTTGCACGTTGGAAGCCCCGTATCCCCCCATCACAGTCGAGCCATTCCTGCCAGCGTTCATCAGTCGTCCCGGTCCTGTGTTTGGGTCAGGAGAAGGGGTCTTCCAGCCTGTCATTACAGGCAAGTATGATTTTAACAGCCATTATTCGCCACCTGATGAAGCTATTCCCCTTAGACAATCAACGACGAATCATCAATTTTATGAGAATCGACAACTACCGGGATGCAAGCCTGTTAGCCGTAAGGAAGCCCCAAGTCCCTCACCACAGTCGAGCATTTCCTGCCAGCGGTCAACAGTCATCCCGGACCTGTGTGTGAGGACGGAGGAGGGGTCTTCCAAACACCAAATGCAGGCAAGTATACATCCGATTTGAATAATTCGCTCCCTGAATCGTCTGCTGGTCGTAGGTTCTCTACGCCTGCTCATTCCACAATATCCGGCAGAGTTACGGGGCTCTCTATCTACTACCAAAATGTACGGGGGCTGCGCACAAAACTGGACGACTTCTACACTGCGGCGAACGAGTCTTCGTTTGAGATATTGGTTCTCACTGAAACCTGGCTGGACGACGCTATCGAATCCCGCATGCTGTTTGACGAGAGCTACACGGTCTACCGATGTGACCGTAATCCACTAACCAGCAACAAGAAACGTTCCGGAGGTGTATTAATTGCTGTGCATAACAGTTTATCATCGTCGACACTGGAGGTAAATGATCATACTATTGAACATGTTTGGGTCACTATTAAGCTCAGCCAATACTCGCTTATTGTCGGTGGTATCTACATACCTCCAGATATGGCGAGTGATCATTTGATTTTACGCCGTCATGCTGCTTGTGTGGAGGAAATTTCGATGGCCACTGCGGACGGTGACAAACTCGCTATATTAGGGGACTTCAATCTACCTAGTTTACGATGGACACGATTTGATGGGCCGTTTTGTATTGTTGAACGTTCTAATTCAACTTTATCTCGATCATGTACTACCTTGTTGGATTGCATGTATTCGAACGGCTTAGAACAAGTCAACGATATCAAGAATCATGCAGGAAACACGCTTGACCTTGTTCTTGTTAATGATTCGTTTGGGAGACAATTTGAGCTCGAAGAAGCTGTCGAACCACTAATTTCCGTTGATCCGCCTCATCCTCCCTATATTTTGATCGTTCAAAGCGATATTGAAACATGTAGTGCCAACAGCAGATATGATCTTGCTGCCTTTGACTTCAAAAATGCTAACTATGATGTCATGAGCCAACGATTGATGGAAATCGATTGGTTTACTGTCTGTATCTGCACTGAGGTCGATGATTGTGTAAGCAAATTTTCGCAGATTCTTCATCAAGTTTTCAACGGTTGTGTGCCTCTACAACGTCCGCCGTTGAAACCTCCATGGTCGAGTCGTGAACTTCGAGCTTGTAAAACGGAACGAAATACTGCTCGTCGAACATACCATTCTCATCGATCATCTCTAAACAAGTTCTCCTATAAACGCTGTAGCCAACGATATAAACGACTAAACAACTGGCTCTATCGACGTTACGCAAGAAAAACTGAGCGTGATATGAAGCGAAAACCTAAACGATTTTGGAACTTTGTAAACTCCAAGCGTAAAGATAGCGGATTGCCTTCTGTAATGCACTTGGACCATCGCTCGGCGAATACACAGGAAGAAAAATCCTCCTTGCTGGCTGAATTTTTTCAATCAGTCTTCGAGGACCCGCGAGAAGACTGCAATACTTCAGATGCGCTGAGGTACGTACCGCGTGATGTCATTGATGCTGATACATTCACTGTATCTGTAGACAATTTGACCAAGGCACTGTCTAAACTGAAAACGTCGTACCAACCTGGACCGGATGGAGTTCCTGCCTGTGTTCTGAAAAAATGCTCTGCGAGTCTGATTGTTCCTCTACTGTACATCTTCAACTTGTCAATGCAGCAATGCATTTTTCCAACTCTCTGGAAGGCTTCTTTCATGTTCCCGGTTCATAAAAAAGATGCGAAGAATAATGTAAGGCACTACCGAGGGATTACGTCCTTATGCGCGTGTTCTAAATTACTGGAAATAGTTGTATCTAACTACATGTGTTCTCGTGTGAAACAATACATCAGCCCTAAGCAGCATGGATTCTTTCCTGGACGAAGCGTAACAACTAATCTCGTGGAATTTTCATCGTTATGTATACAAAACGTTGGACGTGGGATGCAGATTGATGCCGTTTACACCGATTTGAAAGCAGCATTTGATCGAGTTAGTCACGCGATTCTATTAGCGAAACTTGAAAAGCTTGGAGCTTCCGCTCAGCTCGTTGCATGGCTTAGGTCTTACCTGTGTGGTAGAAAACTGGCAGTTAAAATTGGCTCTGCTGTCTCTGACTGGTTCACTAACGGCTCTGGCGTCCCACAGGGAAGCAACTTGGGTCCGTTGCTATTCTCGCTTTTCTTCAATGATGTCGCCTTGCACCTTGGTGAAGATTTCTGCATACTATATGCCGATGATATGAAAATATACATGATTGTTGAAAATGTTTCGGACTGTATCGAATTGCAAAATCTTCTTAATCGGCTAAGCGCCTGGTGTCGTGCAAATAGGATGACGCTCAGTGTCCCGAAATGTTCAGTAATTAGTTTTCAACGAAAAAAACGACCTCTCATTTACGAATATGTTATTGGCGATGAAACACTTGCACGGGTGGATTCTGTACGGGATCTCGGAGTCATTTTGGACAAGGAGCTTACATTCAAGGAACACTACGAGGAAATCATCAAGAAAGCGCGTCGTCAACTAGGTTTTGTATCCAAAATTACAAAAGAGTTCCGTGATCCGTATACGCTTAAATCGCTGTATGTTTCATTGGTTCGACCCATATTGGAAACGTCATCTGTTGTGTGGGACCCTTACCATATAACAGTAGTCGATCGAATTGAAGCTGTACAACGGAAGTTCATTAGATTCGCCTTACGCTTCCTTCCGTGGAATGACCCACTGAATCTGCCACCGTACGAAGCCAGATGCCAGCTGCTGGGCTTGAGTACATTGGAGCACCGTAGAAAAACTGCTAAAGCTGTGTTCGTCTTCAAAATGTTGGCTGGTGAATTTGACGCTCCGAATCTACTGGCTATGTTGGACGTGAACGTACCTGGGTACACACTTCGTTCTAGCGATTTTTTTCGCTTGCCTCGACGCTACTACGAGTATGATCAGAACGAGCCAATTCGGTCAATGATGAACGTATTTAACCATCGGTATCCTGACTTTGATTTTAATATTAGTGTTGACGTGTTTAGAACTAGAATATAGATTCATTAAGACTATCAAATATTGTCAGATGAATAAAATAAATAAATAAAAAATAAAAATACCTGTTTTGATGCTCAATATATAAATGATTGAAAAAATTAAGAAGTTCTACGATATGAATGCTATCATATTCAATGAATTTACAGGAAGACCAACAAACATTTTGTGATAATCTTGAGATATTCTATGTCATCCAAACTGTGCTGAAGTTCAGAACTTAAGATCTACTGTTGTAACAGTAACTTTATCTCCAATATATTTTAACAAATCCAATGATTGTCTTGGAAGACCAACAGACATTAAGAGATAATCTTGGAATATTCTATGTCATCCAAACTGTCCTGGAGTTTACGACTTAAAATCTACTGTTGTAACAGTAGCTTTATCCGATATACAAAGTTATTCAATGAATATCCTGGAAAACTAACAGACTTTATGGGATAATGTTGGGATATCCTATGTCATCCAAATTATCCTGCAGCTCATAACTTAAGCTCAACAGTTGTAAAAGAAACTTTATCCGCTATAGAAAGCTACGATATGTATTTTATCATATTCAATGAATGCCCTTAATGACTAACAGGCATTAAGGGATAATTTCAGGATATTCTATGTCATCCAAATTATCCTTGAGTTCATAACTTAAGATCTACTGTTACAACAGTAGCAAGACATCACCATGACATCATCGCCGGCGACCTCAACGCGAAGCAACAGGTCTGGGGAAAACTCCCGTCATCTATCAGGAACTCAGCTTGGACCACAATCCGGTGTTGGCCGAAGTAGGTTCCTCCATCAACCGATTCCAAGCTTTCCGGCGCAATTTAAATCGTACTGATTGGGAGCGATTTCAGCAATGTGTCGACCCATCCGTTGACTACGGCCCTCAGCCAGAGTCGTGTGAACACCTCGACCAGTGCCTGCAACAAAACGACGAGCCGTTATCTCAAGCCCGGGATCAACATGTGCCAGCTTCCAGATTGGTGAGTAACTCTCTGCCTAGACAGATCTATCAAACATCTCATTCGACTCCGTAATATCATTCAACGTCAACTCTAACGTGTTGGCCTCCCCCATCTGATCGTCGACATTAATCGCCTAAAAAAAATCATCCAAGTCAGGTTGATGGATCAAAGAAATAGAGAATTTGCTAACCATCTTCGCTCACTCCCAGACTGTGCAAAGCCATTCTGGAGGATGACTAAAATCCTTCAAACTAAGCCGAGACCTATCCTTCCCCCTTTCTTTCCCGATCAAAACACGGACCCATCGCTACTACTAACACCTGTTGAAAAAGCCAACACACTTGGCCAGTACTTTGTGGATTCCCATGACCTAGGTCATGCCATGGTGACTCCGCATGAGCCTGCCGTATAGGCTGAAAGTCACGTAAATAAGGAACAACAACGCTAGCGGCAAAGCACTTCGTGAGGACGTCTACATGGACGACTTGGTGCTTTGCGTGGTTTCAAGCTCCCGAAATGGGCTTGTAATGTGCCCGAAGATTTGGAAGGCGTGTCCGAGGAAAACCTGGCGTGTTCCAAAAGAAATCAATCTGCACACTTAAACTTGAATTTCGGCAAAAGAATCGACTCGAATCAAAAAAAAAAATCGAGCTGAACTAAGTTTATGAATCCTGAGCAATCCCTTAAGACGTTATGATAAATAATGATGCTTATTACTGATACTCTTAGATTTCAAGTCGTGATTCTGATGTACCTCGGGCCTAATGTGTGTTGATATTATTGTCGTGATCTTATCATGTATCACGCAACTGTGTGGTTTACACATCTGTGCCTTCGATCTACACCGACAACTTATCGCTCGTTGCATACACTATTATTGAGCAGTGGATAGTGTGGAATTAGTACGGTAGAAATCTCTGCTATCGGGAATAAATTACCGCGGTTTGAATTGATATCATTTTGACAATGACCGCCGCTTGCGACCTATCAAGCGTGGGGAGGAAGCCATTACTTGTACGGGCTTCTGTGAACATGTCGTTCATCTGCGATGTGCAAACGTCGACAAAAATACTCACCCAACCTGCTTTGGATGTGCGACGAATGCGTCAAGTTGATGAAGTTAACTTGCTTCCGGTGGAGACGCTGTTAATGAACTGACTAGAAACCAATCTACAGCTAACGCTGAACTGAAAAAGAGCTTTACAGCCACCCTATCACTTCTCGCCTCTGCTAATCGCCACGTAACAGAACGTCGTCGGATGAATAACGATAATCCAGTTGTCAAACCGTTTCTTGGTGGAATGAGACCAATCTACAACATCAGATTCACAACTGTGTCACAACCAACTGCTGTGTGTTGGATTTACCTATCGCGATTACACTCCAGTGTGAAGGCGGCTGCAGTGAAGAAGTTAACGAAAGACAGTCTGCAATGCAAAACAGTTAAAGCTGTGCCCTTGGTCAAACAGGGAACTGATGTAAATTCTTTGAACTTTGTTTCGTTCAAAGTTGGGGTCGATCCAAAATTTCGAACAGAAGTCAAGTGGTATTTAGTTCCGAAAATTCGAAGCCATTCATGAAAAATAACACTATTGGATTCTCGAACCCAGTACCCTTCGATTCATGTCACATCCAAAAAAAACTACTCGCCATGCTTCCGCCTCTATGGAAACCACCGATTGCTGACTTCACGGCGAACACTTCTTTGCACGGGTACCGCGACGCACCGTATAAAGCTATATGGAGACCTCTTCTGAGTTCGCCGCAGACCTGCGTATTCATCGTTCATCGGAGTCGTCGCGGACCTATTGTCGAAACTGTTGAATGGGTTCTCCAGCCTGCTTAGCCAGGCAAGTACTCATTCTTCACTGAACAAGCTCTTGCAGCTCATAACCATATCTGCGGTTATCCAACCCGGGACGCACGAAAGAAAGCACTATGGAAGGCCCTGTCTCACGTAGCTCAGTTGTGCCATAGGCAGTTATCAAAAGCCCGTCACAGTCTTCTCGTTCGTGCCACCTAAGACGTCCCGGCCCTCTAGTGTTGAGGGCAGGGTCTTCCAAGCTGCCTACAGTGACAAGTATTGTATCAGTGACGAATTTTCCTGCCAATCCAGCGAGAATCATTGCACCCAGCATGGCAAATGTTTTGATGTACTGTATCAA
Source organism: Aedes japonicus (assembly GCA_034211315.2). Classification (NCBI taxonomy): domain Eukaryota; kingdom Metazoa; phylum Arthropoda; class Insecta; order Diptera; family Culicidae; genus Aedes; species Aedes japonicus. Next base: position 128,840 of record JASCZW010003234.1, on the reverse strand, counting down.
AACGTTGGAGGAATAAACAGGTCTCTTTCCGAGTATCAGTTGGCCTTCGGCGCTACGATGTTTACGCTTTCTGTGAAACTTGGTTCACCGCAAACACTTCCACGAGTCAACTGTTCGATGACTCATACTCCGTGTATCGTCAAGACTGGTCGCCGTCGAATAGTTATAAAAGCACTGGAGGAGGTGTCCGCTCGGGTCTCCGATCTCGTGTGCTAAAGCCTTCTGGCAGTTTGTCGGTGGAGCAACTATGGATCGCTATCACCACTGGTAACGCGTGGTGTACATACCTACGGACCGAATAAACGACGAAAGATTGATCGATAAGCATCGTGACTCGCTTAATTGGATAGTCTCGCAATTAGGACCACGAGATCCTAGGTGATAACAACTTGAACACAGTATCTTGGCAGCGTAGTTTTTATGGTCATCTCTTCCCGATTACCTCCAATAAATCAATAGCATCGAAAACGAAAACAACCACATTCAAGATTTGTGCTTCTTTAGCGAGGAAATATGCATGGACAGCACGCTTATGCAAGCTCGTGCACCGCTCGTTAAAATCCGTAGGCGTCATCCTCCTGTGCAAATGAAAATCGAAATAAGCCCTCAACAAGGCTTTCGTGAAACGTCTGAAAGTGTTTCTTACGATTTCAGTAAGGCTGATTTTGATGGAATGAACGATTTCTTCACTCATGTCGATTGGGACGAAATTCTTCGAGACTTAGGCACTAACCTCGCTGCAACAACGATATCATGCATCCTAGCATACGCTATCGACCAGTTCATACCCGTCAAGTTCAGTCGTGACCCACTTAAGCCAGCCTGGTCTAATGCCGATCTCAAACTCAGTCATATGTTTTCCAGTGTTTAAGAAAGGCGTCGTCGAGCGCAGACTACCAATTTGACTTGCTTTATTTCGTACGTGATTCGCCAAATCGAAAACGGTCAACAACTAGATGCTGTTTACACCGACTTATCCGCAGCGTTTGATAAAATGAATTTGACTACAAGGCATGAATGACATTTTCTACACAAACAAGAATCCGGAGGACGCATCTTTTTTTGGAACAATAGTTAGAAACCTTTGCTGAACCCTGCCCTTCGGTTCAGAAAAGGGTATGGGCGCGTTCTGTCGAGTTGGGCAGATTTCATGCGTGAATTGGCTGCCCCATCAACGTTCAAAAATGCCTGAGCCAAATGGGCAGCTTGTAATGATCACTTGAAGATGCGATGGGGGATCATTGCCCTGATATTCTCAAATGAAGCAAGTTGTAAAACGTTTCTTGTATTCTATAACCAAACATGATGAAATTGAGTAAACGAGTGGAAATTTATCGGGAATGATCTCTCATATGCATCCGTCGAACCATTGTCGAACGCATAACGTGTTACCAATCTCTAATCCTTTTCCTTTCTGCTCTCTTCCCTATCCTATTACAACGAGCAGTATCATATGGTCATCCTAAAGTCAACTCTTCAAAAGCAGAAACATCGAGACAACATAGAGCAATAACTAAAGCACGGTATAACCCCTAACCAATTTTACTTTCAGCCAAATTTTTTAACACAAGGTAAGCAATCAAATGACCACTGCAAAATATTCTAAATATCCACGACCTAATATATAACGGGGACCATCAGGGCACCCAAGTGAAAGGATTTGCATAGGGAGCATGGGACTGCCTCCTCCCTATTGTTCGCGGAACGAGGGCGGGCTCTTCGACCCCATCTATTGGGTTTATTCTGTCAATCGAGGGCTCGATTCTAATGCTGTTGGTGTGAACTTGCTTTTGAAAGGAGATTCTCTTCCCTATATTCGCGGGTTTCGCTTAAGTGTATCTGCTTACGGGCCCACCCAAACGTTTTTGGCCCTTCATACAGGAGCTTGATGATCACAAAAAACAATAGAATCCTGATCAAATCGTTTTCCTGATTATTCCACTACTTTGGGAAGTTACCTTGCTACAATAGATGGTAGTATTTCATTATCATCATCATCATCATCATCAAAAATTAGAAACTTTTGTTGAAAGGTGTCGTATCAACCGAATGTCACTGATTGGGTTAAAATGTACGGTAATTTCCTTTGGCCACAGCCGCTCCCTCTTCCATTTTGACTATGGCTTGGCTGGCGTAAAATTGTGACCTGATACTACTGTAAGGGACTTGGGGATCCTAATCGACTCTAAATTGACCTCCATTTTTGTAGTGTAGTCAAGTTACCACATACAGATTCACCATAGTTCACATGATTTTGACAATTTTGGACATCTGACAACTGAAACGAAAGAGTTTTCATTAGGGCCTAACAGAAAAACGTAAACAGTGGATTCTTCCTTGAATTGTTCGACCTTGGAAGCTTGCCTTAATAATCTACCACAGCCATTTCGTAGAACAAGAGTCCTTCTATTCGGTAGAATTGGAAGATTTTGTATTACGAGAAATTTACGGAAAAAGCCATTGTTTACGTTTGTCAGTTAGGCCATCATGTAAAAACTTTGTCGAAATATGGCCTATCAAAACAAACCGATCACAGGGCTGGTAGCGGATTTATGGATAAATAATAGTGACCTCAGTGACTAAATTAATAAAAATAGTGACTAAAAAGTGATTTCCAAATTTTAGTATTTTTTTAATCTTTTATACATTTGATTTAAAAGTGTGTGTGTGTGTGTGTGTGTGTGTGTGTGTGTGTGTGTGTGTGTGTGTGTGTGTGTGTGTGTGTGTGTGTGTGTGTGTGTGTGTGTGTGTGTGTGTGTATACAATCCAACGTCCACCGTCGGGCAGCGATTTTATGGAAGAAAAATGTTTGCAGTTAAACGAACTCGTCAAACATGTTTAGCCCGGGAATTGGAAGGTGAAAGCTCTGTTGGGATCCAGTGACCCATTTCAGAATGCCTGATTACTCACGTCCATTCCGAGGTCACATTTACTTACAACAAGCCCCGCATAAACACAGTATAAACATCAAATGGATATAGGTACTGTGCAAACACTTCCATCATCAAATCTAATTGTTTTGATGGTGGCACGTATTTAGCAGTATTGTTCAAATTCAGAAAGATCTCACCGGATATTTTTGCTGATCTTCAGTCTCCATTTGGACGGCCTCCCTGTGACGCTAAACGATGCAGTTATGTCTCTACAGAAGTAGCACTCTGCTATTCGGCAAATATTTTCGCAACATCCTTTTCGAAAGGAACAACTTGATTACAATTAGTACTTTTTTTTTTTTACTTATTTATTTTCCGTCGGCCTATTTCCTCACATGGTGACAATCACCGACGCCAGGGAGACGACTCCACCACCTGGACCCTACCTAACGACTCATGACTATGAACCGGGACCAACGGCTTTACTTCCCTTCCGAAGGAAGACGTGACCAAGATTTTTTCGCCTCACAAAAAACCACCGACGTCGACTGGGATTGAACCCAGACCCACTGGGGTGCCAGTAGCAGTCACGCTTACCACTACACCACCGACGCCGGCTACAATTAGTACTTCGCGCACAAAAAAATCACAGGTAAAAAAAATACTTTCGAGAAAAAAATTAACTTGAAAAATCACAATCATTGTTCAACGAAAAAAAAAAAAAAAAACTTCACAGCTCTCCATCTGTACACCATGTGGTGAGTGAGTGCATCTGGAATTATATGCCATTCACTCACGCGCGCATGCACGTTATCTTCGTATTTTGCTTCTGACCAGCAAATGGCCGTTTTCTTCATTGCACTGGTTTTCATTTTTCTCTCTACACACACTGCCAACAATCAAAATCCCCCGCTATGAGGAGACCCTATATCGACTTCTAAACTGCGTATAATCATCAAGTCACTCGCATCAAAGCGGATAAATACTCTAATTTAATCATTTATGTCCGCGTGGCACAATACTAACAGCACTAACAAACACAACTAAGCTGCTATTAACTCTTTTTCCGGGTGCGGGGGCGAAGCACAAAAAAACAAACAAAAAACGGGGAAAAACTACAGACCATCACAAATTTTTGGAAGGAATCGATTAAATTTACTAAACTTTACACAAAACACGTGGAGATTTAATGATTTCACTGTTCCTTGAGGTTGAATTTCGAATATATTTATAATTTTATTTTCTGCGAAAAAGACGCAGCAAAAACAAAACACGTCACTTTCCAAGCACGGCTTGCTGCGATCTCCCTTCATACATTTGATTTAAAAGTACAGTAAAAATTAATAAAGTAGTAGCCCCTGTTTTCAAAAATTATTTGATAACTTTATGATGTTCTAGGTCATGCAAACTGTCGTTGAGTTCAGAATTTAAGATTTGCAGTAGTAACTATAGCTTTTTGGGCTATACAAAGTTACGTTACGTATTCAACCATATTCAGTAAATATTTTCGAGCGTAAAAAAAATCTCATGAAATGAACGGGGATGATCTGACCAAATAGTCTTTGAGTGCAGAACATATGATCTACAGTTGTAACAGTAGGTGTTTAGAGTGTGCAAAGGGACAATATGTTTTTAACAATAATGATTGAATGGTGTGGAAGGCCAACATACATAATGCGACAATCTTGGGATATTCTAGGTACTCAAAACTGACCTTAAGTTCAAAACATCGTTTTTTGAGTTATATTTGGTAACCATATGTATTTAAACATATTCAATGAGCCTTTTGGAACGTCGGTCATTATTTGATAACTTTGAGATCCTCTAGGTACTCCAAACGGTCCTGGTTCAAAACTTGAAATCTGCGATAGTAATAGTAGTTTTTATTGGCTATACAAAGTTAAGTCACGTATTCAAGTGTATTCAGTGAATATTTTCGAACGTAAAAATACTCAAGAAGATAATCTTGGAATGATCTAGGTGATTCAAACTGTCTTGGCATTCAGACCTTAAGATTTACAGTTGTAACAGTAAATTTTAGGCAATTCAAAGTTACAAAAAATATTCAAACATATTCAATTAACATTTTAAAGTCAAAACACATGAAAAAGCAAAGTGACATGTTCCAAGTTATCCAAACTATCCTTGAGATCAGAACATAGGACCTACAGTTTTAACAAAAGCTGTCTGGGCTATGCAAAGTTACGATGTGATTAAATTTGTTGAATATTTGCGGCAGATACTGATTTTAACGATTTGTTTATGGAAAACAGAATTTGAATGTAACATTTGCAATAGATTAAGGACATGATTAGGCATTATAAGCTCAAAGATTCAAATTTTCTAACTCATGAAGCGACAATGAGAAAATTGAAATTTATATCATTCATGGAATTGATAATCTGAAGCTGAACTTTAAAATTAAATTTATAAAACGAGAAAGCTACATTATGCGTATGCTAACCAACAGTAAAGAAAATTAAACATATTCTTTATAATACATTCAATTGAATAACAGCTCAAAATAAAAAAAAATAAAAAATCAGAGTAGACGAGGGGGGGATTGTAGTATACAGAGTTTGTGTGAAGGAAATGTTAAGATGCTTTGTAGGATTTGAAGAGAATTTCGCAAAGCATACTACAAGTTTTATTTCCTTACACGCTAAGTTGATTAAACTCAAATCGAATGATAATTTTATCCAATCGAAAGGTAAATTATTACTCTTCAAATCCTACAAAGCATCTTAACATTTCCTTCACACAAACTCTGTATACTACAAGTTACATGTTTTTTGTCAAAGGCTATTAATTCGACTAAATTATTTAGATCCGAGGTTCGGTAGTGAGTGACCTTTTGCTGCGGAAAATTGCAGTTGCTATTGAATGAATAGAAATCAACCGAATAGGATTTTACCGGAGTGTGAAATGCGTAGGAATACCGTTTCGAAGTGAAAAGGTGTGAGGAAGTGTCGCCGGTCGCCTGGGAAGATAAGACGATGGTGAGACAGCTCATTGTAATCGAAAATGAGCATCACCCGTCGGAAACCCGTCCGTGAAAAGTACGTGCTCAGCAGGTGACAGCTTGTGAGTTGCGTTTTCCTCTGTTGATACCGGCAATTTTTCGGGAACTTGGAGAAACTACGATACCGATCGCGAATGATACCGTTGATGGGGTGATAGCCCAGTTCGTGTTGGTCGATAACTGTTACTCGCAAAATTCTTCTCCCGCGTTCATAGAAATTGTTCGTTATTTCAAATCGTCGGGACGATCGGGTACGAAAAATAGTTAATTCTGTTGTTTAGTCATCGGAAAGGAACAAGATTTCCGCACAGAGAACCGCTCATTCTTGCACTGTCAATTTTCTATTTGAGCTCAGCTCATAGTCACCTTCAATGCAAACCATAACATGACACATTAACAGTTTTTCATCGCACAGCCTAACATCATTACCATTGTCTGCCTAACGTATCACATCCTAAATTACCATGTCCATCCCATTACCTCTTAACACTAACGCCCGCCCACCACTCGTGCACTTACCGCCACTTCGCCTCCATTCTCCAACCACTGGCCGACGTCCTCCAGTGCCATCTCGGCGCAGTGCTGCCGGATGGCCATCGCCACCTCGTTGTCCGGTCGGAAGAACTCGTGACTCCGGTAGGCATCGGTGGCGTGTCTCCGGTACTCGCCCAGGTTGAACACCTTCGTGTTGATTCCGATCCAGTTCAGGTAGCGCGACAGTTTCTTGGAAATGTATGTTTTGCCTCGCGCTGGCAACCCTACCATCGCAATAACATGTGGACTGTTTACATAGTTGGCACGTTCGCCTAAAGAAAACGCCGAAAATCGAGAAAGACAGAAAAAAACGGAGAGAGAATTAGAGACGGTGCTACTCGCGCGAGCAAATTTTAGGGGGAATATCGATTACTATGACCGAATTGCAGTCATCACTGCGTCGCATATTTAAATGTTGTTTTGAATTAAGTTCCAAATTGAATGAAAGTAAGTTTTGCTTCTTTTCTGGTCGGAGGCAGAAAAACGAGTCGTACCATTACCGAAGGTTTCCTTGTTCAAGAATTTCCACCCGAGCGATTTCATGGTGTCACTAGTTTTCTCCTCTGCGGCCGCCATTGTATGCGGATGTTCGCAAACCCTCGTCTCGTCGCTCGGGTTTCTTCTCCTTGCTTGGATACGCACTTTTTATCCAGAATTTATCGTCCACTTGAAGGGTTATTAAACGGTAACCATTAACTGAAAACGTTGTCACTTCGATAACAGTAGGCGCTGCCAGTAAAGAACACTGCACAGCTGATGCACTCGTGGCCTACTACGGCAATCCGGATCCAATACGTAATCACTAAACGATTATGACTATTTATGGCAGTATTGCAATGATTATTTATTTGCTTATCAGTTAGGGAGAGGATGCTAATGCAGTGCAGGTACAAGGTTATTGCTTTTCCATATGACGGCTAAATCACTCAAGTAAGAACGACCGGGCGGAAATCAATAAATTCCACTAGAGAACAGTGCACAGTTTAAATAAACCTTATATCAAGATGACATTCAAACAATAGAACTCTGTGTCACAATAATGCTCGTTTAAGTACAAACGGTTTCGATATGCCACGAACTACGATAGAGAACATTTACTTTAGAACTATCAGGGTATCAACTCTTTGCATCCGAGGCAGAAGAGAGAATGGCTAGACAGACACCTTTCGGCCCAAACAGAAATGGCATATATGCATGGATTTGCGGGTTGGAATCGTTTGAGGGGGCGGACAGGAAAGACGTTCTGCAATTTGATACCTTAAGTTGACACTTCACCCCGATTTTGTAGTTCAAAAGTTTATTACGAAATTTCGATCGGGAAATTCTCACGCGGCACTTTTGGACGACCCCTTTATATGGTAACTATCATCATCAGTGCTGGTAGTTTGCTTTGATGATGAAAATACTACCACTACTATCAGACTTCCTCTCGAGTGCATTGGTAGTTGTGATGAACCGTAATTTGCTTCACCCAGCAACAGATGGCAGCAGGAGAAAATTGTATAGGGTGACCGAGGTCGTCTTGATAAGTATAACCTTAACATTGAGGCAAATGTTGTCATTTGATCCAAGTAGACCTCGAAATGAATATCAATTGGCAGTGGAGAAGACAGCACACGAGCGCCTGAACGGCAATTGAGGAATTATAGAGCAGGACCGCTCGGCGAAAATGCAGGAATGCAGTGCAACTGCATTTTTATCGGAATGGCTACATCTATGCTATAAATTACTATCACTGTCAATCGCACGTCTTATGCTTGCTCCATTATTCTGCCGGTCCAGGTCGGTCGTGTGCATAGGATGACGCATGAGCTCGCAATAAAATAGATACGGCGAGTCGTGTGATTTTGCATTACAAATTTGACGGGGAACGGACTTAGACAGATCGGCAAATATAGAGGGAGTTTTGCTGACGATAGGTAAACAAATCCTGTGGTGGTTGTTAAAACTAACCGAACGTTAATTTAAATTCAAAACGACATTTATAGGAGCTTTTTTCAATAGAGCGAATGCAGCAATGAATGATTCCCTGATTTCTCGTTCTATTGCTATTAATGCAGCACCACTATTAAATTTACGAAGGATTCATTCGTACAGATCAAAAGACAACAGTGCTGAGAAGTAGGGTAGGGAACGGCTAAATCAGGGGTGACTGTTGTCATCAGTTGTCAGGAAACAGGTCTAAAGCTGATACATTTTTTAAATTAGACTAGTTTGTGATCATAGCAACCGATGTAACATTTTAGTTTAATTCCAGCCGTATAGCACTCCTCCCGGATTTGTTGATAAAACTACATTCAAACTGTGTTGTCTACCAACCCTTCCTCTATGCTTCTTTAAAGCCACCATTTGTACAACGTGGCCCTTTCTATAGACAGTTGTAAATACAAGTAAAACAAGTTAATAAAACCTCTATAGGGCCAAGATTTTGAAAATGTTCTAGTGAAAGGTGTTATGACAACTTGAGGACCTTCATAAAACCTATTGACTGCCATGAAAACCAGCGTACGGCCAAATTGTCACAGCTGTCAAACTTCACTGTGATATCGTGGTTAGTTTCTGTTGTTCTGCTTTGATCGATTCTCTGCTCATCTGATTCATTTAACAGTAAGTAATGTATGAGAAAAAAGTACTTTTTTACAGCGATGATGCTCCAAACCAATTTGGTGGTGAATATGGGCACGATAAGAGCCGAAAATTAATGCGCCTCGGAAATTATGCGATTTTCAGGGCTGGTAGCAGGTAACTTTTTAGTGACTTGGTCACTATTTTGAGTCTAGTCACTAAAAAGTCACTATTTACATCCAAAAGTCACTAAAGTCACTATTTTTCGGAAAATGGTCACTAAAGTCACTATTTTCGTACCACCGATTGTAAAAAGTTTAAACTAGATGCGCTGGAGAACGCTGTCCCGCCTGAATGTCCTGGAAGACCTACTGACATAATTTTGGGACATTCTATGCCAAACAAACCAACTTAACTTAGTATAGCCCATAAAGATGTTGTTATATTTGTAGACCTTAAGTTTTGGAGGACAGCTGAAACTAACAAGGTTATTCGATGATATCAGTAGACGTTTCAGAATATTAATTGAATATGTACGAATATTTATCGTAGCTTTCTATAGCCCAAAAGGCTAGTTCTGAACTCAAGGTCAGTTTTGAACATCTCGAGATAATCTGATAACTGGTGAGCTTACAAAAGCTTCACTGAATGTGTTTGAATAAACAGCGTAACCTTTCATATAATATAAAGCTAACTTAACGGCTATATATCCTAAATTCAGAATTTACTCAAGGGCAGATTTGATGACCTAAAATATCCCAAGATATCTCATTATATCGGTTGACCTTCTAATAGACTCACTTAATTTGGTCGAATACATATTGTTAGTTAGTTTAGTTCAATAAGCTGTAGATTTCAAACTACAATTCAAAACTTAAAACCTGCAGCTGTAGATTTTATGTTTTGAATTCCAGGAAAGTTGGGATAATCTAGAACATCCGAAGATTATCTCATAATGTCTGTTGTTCTTCCAAAATATTCAATTTCGTTCTAGCAATAAATTACTGTCCACTTCTTGAGCCTTGCATTTAGATGATAAATTATCTGCTTCTGACAAATTTCATTCTTCAATGAATATGTTTCAATACACATCGTAGCATTGCATAGCCCAGAAAGCTTTTGTTACATCTGTAGGTCCTATGTTCTGATCTCAAAGATTGTTTGGACGACCTGGAACATGTCATACTGCTTTCTAATGTGTTTTGACTTTAAGAATATTAATTGAATATGTTTGGAAATTTTTTGTAACATTGTATTGCCTAAAATTTACTGTTACAACTGTAAATCTTAAGTTCTGAATGCCAAGACAGTTTGGATGACCTAGATCATCCCAAAATTATCTTCTTGTGTATTTTTACGCTCGAAAATATTCTCTGAATATGCTTAAATACGTGACGTTACTTTGTAAAGCTCAAAATATTGTTACTATCGTAGATTTCAAGTTCTGAACTCCAGGACGGTTTGGATTACATAGAGGATCTCAAAGTTATAAAATAATGACTGTTGACCTTCCGAAAGGTTCATTGATTTTTTTTTAATTACGTATGGTCACCATGTATAGCTCAAAAAACTATTTTTACAACTGCAGATTTTATTTTTTGAACTTAAGGACAGTTTGGAGTACCTAGAATATCCCAAGATCGTCGCATTATGTATGTTGGTCTTCCACTTTATTCAATCATTATTGTTAGATACTTATTATCCCTTTGCACACTCTAAACACCTACTTTTACAACTGTAGATCATATTTTTTGAACTCAAGGGCAGTTTGGATGATCTAGATGTGTATTTCATTTAGTTTTTTTACGTTCGAAAATATTCACTGAATATGGTTGAATACGTAGCGTACCTTTGCCCAAAAAGCTATAGTTAATACTGTAGATTTTAAGTTCTAAAGACAGTTAGGATGACCTAGAACGTCATAAAGTTATCAAATAATGACTGTTGTTGAATATGTATGAATACATATCATAGCCTTATATAACCCTAAAAGCTACTGTTACAACTGAAGATCTGACTTGCGTTCAGTACATTTTGGATGACCTAGAACCTCTCAGAAAGATACAAAAATATATAACGTTTATCAACAAAAATTTAATAATACGTATGCATATGTACAATATTCTAAAACAACGCACGCTTTACACTATTATTAAGGCATTTATGTTTTCTCCCTGAACTTCTTCATATTCAGGAATGGAAAACAAATTTGCTGAAGACAGTGTACACTTTTATTCAATCTTTGTGATTTTATACAGCTATTATCCTCTTTAGGTCCACATGACCCCTAAGGCCTGAAAGAGTTAATATAGTTTTAAGGCAAGCATTTATTATTTTTCAATAGTATGTGGCCCGAAATCAACAATGTTCTGTATTGAAATTGATACGTAGAAATATTTCCAATGAATTGATGCAAAAATTTTGAAAATCTTTCAAGAAATGACTGAAATACTAATGCTCAAAACGCATATACGATTTCTTTAAATTGTACTAAAAACCACACGAAAACAAAGACGTAGTCGTACGTCAAAAGTCTGGTTTGCAGAAATCGTTTATAAAATTTTGCTAAGGCCTCAGGTTGAGAAGTATGTTGTGAAAATAGCCTAAGTAAGTTGTGAAAATCGCCAAGTTACTTCCGATTCAGCTACAACTACACAGAAAATTTATATTCGTTATATATGGATTGTGTACATAGAACAAATGGCTCGTAAATTTCATGAAACATTTACAAAATTCTATCATTAAACCTTTTTTCATTAATTTATCTCATTAATTTATCGAAAAATAGAAATTAAAGCACTGTCGAGAGTTAGAACCTCATGATCATTGGTCAACATGGTTAAATGAGATCAACCACGTACTCAATAACAGCTTTTTCTAAAAATACAGGATCGAACCTCATGTCAGAAACATTAAAAAATAAAACGCTGAACACACACACCTCTTCGTGGTTCCCCTTTTTTTCAATTATATTTTAAGTCGATAAAGAAGATCTGTCAGTCGTTCATGCAACCACCAGAGAGACGTTTCTTTTTTATTGGTAACAAATTATTCGTAGCTCTTTTTGTAGTTTTCGTAGAATGAACGAATGTTCATTCTGTGCCAACAAATACTGTGTGCTTTTGACAGTTGCACGTGTGGCATTAAATAAGAGAAAGCTTCTGAAGTACGAATCAGTTTCGTTGCAAAATACAAATTTCCTGAAAATCGTTGGAGTTGAATAGGGAGAGAGTTGAATATTGAAAATAATGCCGAAATCGCTTTCCGATCTACAGTTCATTTACATATAAAATATTGAGCATTTATTTTTCCACATATCAATTGTTTCTTGTATTTCAAGATGGCAATTGGAAAAAAATCACAGTTTCACCAAATAGCCAATTTATCTTCGCAATGACAGATATTAAACTATTTGGTCATTTTGGTGACTTCCCTCAATGCTAATTTGCCGATTAATGCATTTACTGCAGGCGAAATGGTTTTAAAATGCTTTTTCAACTAACCTTAAAGAGATAGTATGAATGAGTCCTAAAACGGCATTTCAAAACAGCATTTTACGCATTCTTAAAGTCGAAATAAAACCTTTGATAGGAGTAAATGGAATTTGAGAAATCAAGGTTTTAAGATTGTTGTAAACGAGCTCTGTTCCCAAAAAACCTAACTAAAATATGAAACCTATTGGCACCTGTTGGTGCCAACATAAAATCAAATTAATTTCTTGTGGCTTTGATAAAACCTTAATAAAACTTAACAAAGCAGAATGGTTTTGGCAATGTTACTTGGGAATCGACATGTTATGGTTGATTGTTTTCAAAAGTGGATGGGTAAAACGAAGTAGCAGGTAGATGAAATTGACTTTAGCAGCAAATCTTGAACTGGTCTATTTCATTTCATTTCCCACACATGTCCGGAATTGCACTCATACAATATTGTTAGTTTATGTACGGATTGCGGAGCCGAAGAAAACATTTTCACGATCGGAAAGCAATCTGCATGCTTTTAATAAGTTCTTACATTTGGGAACTTTATTCCATCGCTATGAAATGCTCTGAGTCTAATGCTCGTTTATGAAGGTAAGTTTCGATCGATAGGAAGTAGACAGAGGGATTTACGTCCGAATATTGGCAGTTCCAATTATAGGTTATATACAGCTTCATCAAATATCCCAGGTGATGCATGAACTGCTTAAAACCCATCCCGTTCCCTTATTAAGCTTACAGTATAACGAAAAACGGTGATGAAACATAATGATAAATAACATAAGGCCGAACGCTAAGGAGTGTATCGAATATAATACATTTGCGTTGTACGCATGTATTTGTGATGGTTTTTTATGCTCTGATCACTGCATGCTGTGCGTTTGACTGTCAGCTTTCTTTTGTTTACTTGTTTGTGCGGTTCAAATTCTGCGTTTTCAAAATGTCGCGTATTGAAAAGGAAGTGAAAATTAAGGTTCTGGACACATGGCTAAGTGAGAAGGGTATTACTATGCGAAAATTGGCGAAGCGGTTTGGAATTCATCATGCGAGTGTTAAAACCATCATTAATAAGTATTGGGAACACTATTCTTTGGATGAGCTACCACTGGAGCAGAAAGTGGTATCCCTAATCATGAAGAACAAATCAATGTCAATACGTGATGTGGCCAAAAAAGCAGGAACGAGTGTCGGAATGATCCAGCGTATCAAGAGGCGAAACCACCTGGAGACCTACAAGAAGCAGAAAATCTCGAAACAAAGTGCAGAACAGAAGAAGCGAGCAGCAACAAGGGCCCGGAAATTGTATTCGCGTCTTTTGCAGCGTCCGGATGCATGCGTTTTGATGGACGATGAGACCTATGTAAAGGAGGACTCAAAAACCCTTCCAGGTCGACAATACTTTACTGCCGTCGTTGGGGAGGATGTGAGCGATGCGGACAGGTCGATTTAAGTGGAGAAATTCGGTCGAAAGGTACTGGTATGGCAAGCAATATGTTCCTGTGGTTTGAAGTCAACCATTTTTTACACTACCGGAACTATAAATTCGGAAATCTATCGATCTGAGTGTCTCCAGAAGAGATTGTTGCCTTTACATAAGAAGCATAGTACACCTCCACTGTTTTGGCCGGATTCAGCGTCGGCTCACTATGCCAAAACCACTCTCAATTGGCTTGCGGAAAAGGGTATAGATTTCGTTGAGAAAAATATCAATCCACCAAATTGCCCTTAGCTTCGACCCATCGAACGTTACTGGGCAATCGCGAAAAGGGTCTTCAAGAAGACTGGTAAGGCAGCTGGAAACATGCAGGAGTTCAAACAAAATTGGGCTCAAGCGTCCAAAAAATGCGATGCAACACTTGTCCGGAGCTTGATGAAGAGCATCCGATCCAAAGTTCGAAAATTCGTGAAGGAATAACTTAAATTTCATCCGGTCTTCATTATGTTCAAGTGTAACCTCGTACAATAAAGGATCAATTTTTTGTATGAATAAAATATCGGTTTTCAATATAATTTGAAAGAAAGTTAGTGGATAGCTAATTTTCGATACACTCCTTACTTATGAAAAATCTTGAAGTTTGACTCGTCAAAAGTCATGTTTCGGTGAAAATATGTATTTGTCCTCTCCTAAATGGCTCTTCCAGAGCATCCGGGTTGTCCCAGAATGGCCAATATGGTCATTGATCAATTTAAAGGTTAGACGTAGACTACTCTACAACAATCATTTGTTTGTTTGACGTAGACTACTCTACAACAAATTTGAGCCGTTGAAAGGCATGTTACGGCAAAAATCTATATTTGTCCCCTCCTAAACGGTTCCCCCGGCGCATCCGGATTGTCCCGAAATGGTCACTATTGTCATTGGGCCATTTCTAGGCTAGAAGAAGACTACTTATATAAAATCATGAAGTTTGAAATGTCGAAAGGCATGTTTCGGTTTCCCCCGAGGCATCCGGATTGTCCCGAGATGGCCAATATGGTCATTGGTCCATTTAGATGCTAGAAGTAGACTACTCTACAAAAGTGATGAAGTTTGAGATGTCGAAAGGGATGTTTCAGCGAAAATCTGTAAATTTGTCCCATACCAAACGATCCCCCCGGGGCATCCGGATTGTCCCGGAAAGGCCAATATAGTCATTGAGTCGTTTCTAGGCTAGAAGAAGACTACTTATAAAAAAATCACGAAGTTTGAGCCGTTGAAAGGCATGTTTTGACCCCTCCTAAAGGGATCACTCGAGGCATCCGGATTGTGCCGAAATGGCCAATATGGTTATTGGTCCATTTCAAGGCTAGAAGTAGACTATTCATGAAAAATCATGAAATTTGAGCAATCGAAAAGCATGTTCCGATGAAAATTTGTATCGAATTGTGTCAAAACATACCCTCCTCCGGCCCAGATTTCTTGTTGCAAATTGGGTCAAAAAGGGCAGTACTCACCAGAAACTGAAAATTGGGACTCTTGGGACTCTAATAAGCATTTTAAATGCGGAAACTTTAAAATTTGGTCAAATACAGTTTCACAATGTGAGTTTTAAATCCGGGTCAATATGACCCGAAACATCTTATTCGTAAAATCTTTTCACTTTCTGAATCACATGAAGGTTAAGTGAATTTCTAGTGGATATTTTCCACTGATTATGTGAATTTTATTTTCGGTGAATCTATCAAGTTTAAGTTAAAATTTAAATTATTTCGCGAATTGGGCACAGCCTAAGAATCAAACACTCAAGGAACCAAACTCAAGATTTTCATAAGATGATGATCGATGTTTTGGAATTTCATAAGCCCTTGAATGGATTTTGTTTCAAACAACGTTGTTCTTGTACGCCTTTAAGCTTTCCTGATTACAAGTGCTAAGGTGGTAGCCATTATTGAAAGAAATCCCAATCTTTCTGTGCGAAATGTGGCGGGAAAGTCAAAATCATACGTTCAAAAAGTGAAGCAGGGGCAAGGACTGAAGGCGTACGAAGGGAAGAAGATGCCCAACTGTGATGACATGCAAAACTTCACAGCAAAAAGTCGTGTTAAGGTGCTTAATACCAATTTCTTGCAAACATTTTCTTGTTTTAAAATGGACGACGAAACATACGTAGTTGAAGATTTTAAATAGTTTGTGGGCCTGGCATTTTATACCGCAATGCGGGAATGCCGTTTTAAAGCATGTTTGGACTAAGAAGGTGTCCAAATTCTCGAAGAAGTATTTCATTTGGCAGGCCATATGTAGTGTGTGCCTGATTTGGCCGCTTATCACTATGCGAAATCCGTCCTGGAATGGTATAAGGTACAAGAGGTCAAATACGTGCCAAAACAGCCAATCCACTAAACTGTCCAGAACTTCGCCCAATAGAGAAGTACAGGGCTCTAGTTAAGCGGAAACCCTACGAAACCAAAAAAGAAAGCAAATGGCACCGATGATTTGAAGGAAAGATGGAGAATCGTCACGGCGGGCTTATCCGAGGATACCGTACGGAACCTGATGGCAAGTGTACGTTTTTTTTTATGATTTTTTTTTATCATTATGATTAAATTTTGTTTTGCTACTATTATTTTTGTGTCCAAAATTTAACGTAGACAGCCTTTAAATGTATAGATGCTAATATGAAGATAGTCTATACCACGCAGTATAGGTTGTTCCATTCTTTAATACGCTGCCATATTATACTGTTTTATGTATTGCTTCATTTTTTTTCAAATTTCAGGGCTCGAAAACACCATTCATCACGGAATCGCAGTAGTTTTAGAGTCGTTTGAGGCTATCATTAAAGATGGTGGCCAAATAAGGACTTTTTTCTGATTCAATGACACGAAGAATGAAAATCGCTTCTAGAGTGTCGACCTGGATTAATTGTACTCAATATTAGGTACTTTTGCCACTGTGTGTAGTTATCACGTATATATTTTCGTAGCACGTTTTGAATTGTAAACCAACAGGCTATGTATTGAAAGTGTACAAACCAGCACGGATTTTATGACTCAAATTGGTTTACAATTGCAATAAAACAAATACAAAAACATCATTCAAGCCATGAGGGCTCGAGCTTACTTGGCTCAGAAATGGATTCCGAAAATGATCGGGGTGGCACGAAAATAATACGCAAGGTTTTAACAATTGTTTTGATCCTTCGTGTACAACGTTTAACACGGATACAAATCTCATAACATAAGAATTATTTAACGTAAATAAAAAGCATATTTCGAACGAAAATAATAGTTTTTGAATCAATTCCAAGGCTTGTCAATTTCAACAATACATTCATCGGGTAGGTCAATTTGACCGTGTACTTCCTTCTCCAGAACGTAAGGCCGAGACAAAGTTTCGACGCTCTAATCTTGAGCCAATCGTCACGTTTATTGGTAGCTTATTTGCTCGATTCCAGTAGTGAATCTCCAAGCAAACTTCTTGAATCTGGAACCTGTTAGCATTTAACCCAAATCCAGGACTAAGATAACCTATGAATAAATAAAATAAATTTAGAACGCAACCAGTAAAATCCAAAATTTGTACGTTTATTCGTATTATTAATATGTTGGAAATAAACATAATATGATTTTAATTTCAAACATCGATGTTACTTGGTTTTAAACATAGAATATGTTTGTTATGACAACATAGACTTAACAAACTTCACGAGTTCTGGAATTTTGAGAAGATGTTAGGTTGAAATTCCTAATTGAAGAAAGTTTACGCCAATCATAAAGCTATGAAACAACAATCTGAACAGAATCTATTCTGTCAAATGAAGCTTTGAAACAACAGTCTGAAGAGAATCTATTCTGTTCAAAACGTGAGATATCGTCAAAACATGCCATTGCTTCGCGAAAATTTGATAATTTTCAGAAGTTGAGGAAACTTTTAGGAAAAAAATCCAAAAGCGTGGAGAAGTAGAATAAAATGTTTGGATAAAAAATTAGCGACTTTAAGAGGTTGTGGAATTTGATGAAATTCTTTCCAAACTTTCTAGGAACTTCGAAAATTTCAAGATTTTCGGGGATTTCTAGAAGTTTGATGAAATCTTTAAAAAAAGAAGTTGGGCATTTTTAAGAAACTGTTAAATTGAGAGAAGTGTGCGATGTTCCTTAAAAGCTTTGGAAACTTCGAGAAGTTGGGGAAATTTTGAAAACATTTAGGAGATTCTTAGAAAAAGGAGAGTTCTGAGAAGTTGGGGAATTTTGAGGTATACTTAAATTTCGAGATGTTGAAAAAGAAATGTTTGAAAAGGTTCAAGGGAATTCGAGAAGTTTGATAGTGCCGTGAAATTCAAAAGCATCTAGAAGTAAAATGAATTCATAAGGAAAATTTCGAGAATTTGAATATGCAAAGATTGTCCTCGAAAAACATGCAACACTTTGTCTTGTCTATAAATTTTAATTGCCTGGGTAAAATTGATTAAATTTTGGGTATAACTAGTTAGAGTGTAATGTCTTACAATCCGTAAAAAATTTCTTCAAAATCCGTCAAACTGGTCATCGAGATGGCTGGGCGCGGTCGTGGAAAATCCAGGTCAATGCCGCCGATGGATTGCGAAACAGTTGGGAATCGACAATTCGACCGTGTCTCGTATGGTAAAATCGTTTAAGGAGACCCCGAAGACCGACCCCGTGAACGCAAGGAAGGTGAGGGATTACTTCAAGGGCAATCCGAACCATTCGATTCGTGACGTGGCGAAGAAGGTCAATTCTGGTTCGTCCAGCAAACAATGAAGCGGGTCGGACTTCATATCTTCAAGGTAAGGAAGGCGACTAACCGAGCCGATAAACAGAATACGGTGGCCAAAACCCGCGCCAGGAAGCTGTACCGCGAGTGGTTGATCCAGACGAAATGCATCGTAGTAGACTACGAGATGCACATTGAAGCGAACGCCAAGCAGGTTCCCGGCCTGGAGTTTTTCGTCGACAAGTCTGGAGTTCCAGAAGAACAAGGTCGAACATTTTTCCAAGAAGTATTTGGCGTAGTAGGCGATCTTTGGGTGCTGCAAATTCAGCAGGCCGTACACAACGACCGACACCATCGACGGCCATATATGTAAAGAAGAATGGATCCAGAAGCGCCTGCTGCCCTTTCTTCGGTTCTGTGGAGGCGGTACTCTATTTTGGCCAGATCTGGCATAGTGCCATTACGCGAAACCGGTGATGCAGACAAGTTCGCCAAATTCGTCAGAACTTCGCCCAATAGAAAAATTCTGGGCGATTATGAAGGGCAAGCTCCGGAAAACAGGGACAGTCTTCAAAAACGACAAGGATCTGAAGAAAGATTGCATGAGGTTGTGTAAGAAAGATGGCGCAGGATTTGATGGGTAGCATGAGGTCCAAGGTGCGGGCATTTCACCTAGGAGAGGAGGTTGAATAGACCAACTTTGCAAACACAGGACTAATATGTGTTTACTTATTCCTGTTGCATTATCTTCGAAAACAAACTTTAGGGGAATTCAGAGAAGTTAGTCATCAAATCAGTTTCGGGACTTCGAGAAATTGGGAAATTCTTAGAAGTTTCTAGGGACTTCGGAGGGATGTAGAATTGCTTAAAATAGACGAGGAAGTTTGAAAAATACTAAAACAATTTCCGGGAATAATTTCAGGAGCACGAGAAACTGGATAGTTTTGTGAAGTTAGAGAGCATCAAAGAGTAGACGAATTTCTCAAAGAAATTCAGAAATTTCAAACAGTTAGGGAACATTTAGTGGAACTTGTAGAAGTTATTTAAATTCTCATTTCAATTCAGGACTTAAAAGAGTTCAGAAATTCCTTAAAAGGCTTTCTGGGGACTTCACCAGTGAGTGAAATTTCGAGACAATTGGAAGAAATTATTATAAAATTTGAGAAGTAAGGGATTCTTTAAAAAAAAAGTGATGTCGAACACTTAGAGAATTTCCATAATTTTCGATAACTCAGGAAATTTTGAGAAGTTGTTTAAATTCTCAATTCAATTTTGGGCCTTCGAGAAGTTCAGGAATTTCTTAAAAGGCTTTATTGACTTCAAAAGTTGGTGGAGTTTCGAGTAATTAGAGAGAAATTATTTTTCAAAATTTTGAGAAGTTGAAATATCTTAATAAGCCTTTAAACTTACAGAGATTTACAGAGGTTTAGGTATTTCGAAGCTAGGAAACTCTCAGAACTTTTAAAGGACTTGAGAAATTGGATAATTGTGTGAAGTTGGGTAGCATCGTGAAGTAAAGATTTTTTTTAAAGAATTTAGGAGATTTCAAAGACTTAAGGAATGTCTGAATGTTGAAAGGTTGGTTAAATTTCCAAATCTAATGCTCAATGCTAATTTTGAAGCATACTTTAAGGACTTGATGAGTTCATGGAATTTCAAGGAATTAGAGATTATTAAAAATTTCAGAAACTTCGAAATATTGGTGAAACTTAAGAAGTTTGTTTTGAAGTTCCTTGATTATCGAGATTTCCAGCCCCGGGCTGGTTCATTTCCTGTTTTAGTCACTCAAATACCTCTCGGGTATTTTCGAAACTTGTCCGAGGGTGAGATTTGAACTCGTGACTTTGGCGTGAGAGGAGAGAATATGTTTGTTATGGCGGTATTTTTTTTTCTACGTGGAGGGTATGAATATCCGTTTTGTAAAAAAAAAAAAAGGTCTACGTAGACCCTCCCCCATCGTAGACGAACCCCCCTCGCCCTCTTATTGTCTACGTGGTTCGTGAACAGCCCCTATATAGAAATAACTGGACCCAGAACCTCAATGGTCAAGGTTAAAATCAAAGCTGCTCCATGTTTTTATTTTTTCAACAAACAAGTAGAGGCGTGTAGCTATCCTGTAATTTTAGGTACTGAGACAAGCTGGGATGCAGGTATAAATAACGAAGAAGTTTTTGCTAATCGCTTCAATGTATTTAGAGATGATCGTGACAAATTATTATCCAACAAAAAATGTGGTGGTGGTGTTTTAATAGCCGTAAGTGTTGAGTATGATTCTGAGCAAATTTCCTCTTGCAAGTACAAAGAATTTGACCATGTCTGGGTAAAAATTAACTTCGGTGAGCAAGTTCACATATTTTCAGCAGTTTGTTTCCCACCAGAATATGCGAAAAAAGAGTCATTTGAAATATTTTTTAATTTTGCCGATAGGATAATTTCAAACTTAGAGCCAGATGTAAGTGTTCATATATACGGCGATTTTAATCAACGAGCAGCGAATTTTATGTTAGATGACGAAAATGACTCTGTTTTAATTCCGATTGTTGGTGATAATGAAAATCTCCGTACTTTATTTGAAAAAAGTGCAGAAATGGGACTAAATCAGGTAAATTGTGTAAAAAATCAAAATAACTGCTATTTGGATTTATTGTTCACAAATATGAGCGATGATTTTTGCGTAATTGAATCACCCACTCCACTTTGGAAGAATGAGGTGTTCCACACTGCAATCGAATACTCTATATTCGTGCATGGTAAATCCACAATGTTGGATAATAGTTTGGCAGAGTCATACTTCGATTTTAGCAAAGCAAACTACGAATTAATTAAGCAAGAATTGAATTGCATTGACTGGCAAAACTTATTACGTCAACATGACCTGCATCAAGCTGTGGATGCATTCTATAGTATTATATATGACATTTTAGAACATACAGTACCAAAGAAGCAAAGAAAGAAACTAAATTCCAAGATACCAGCTTAGTACAATAGACAGGTTATTAATCTGAAAAATAGAAAGCAAAAGCTCATAAAGCATTTAAACGGAATGAGACCAACGAAAATCTGTCAACGTATCTTTCAATATGCGAACAACTGAACCTAGAAATGAAACATGCATATATAGAATACAACACACATGTAGAAAGTAACATCAAAACAGATCCTAAATCTTTTTTTAAGTTTGCTAAAGAGAAACAAAAAGCTAAAAACTTTCCTTCAACCATGCATCTAGATAACAGGACCGGTAGCACGCCAAATGAAAATAGTAATTTATTCGCCGATTTTTTCAAAACGTGTATACATCTCATAACGAATCGGAACGAGATTATCAATATTTTTCATACCTTCCTGATCCAATGAAGGACATATCAGTAAACAATGTATCGCTGCTGGACATATTACGAGGCTACAAAACTTGGATGCTTCAAAGAGGCTGGGCCTGATGGCTTGCCACCCATATTTCTCAAATCTCTTTCCAACGAGTTAGTTAAACCGTTGTTTTTGCTATTCAACACATCATTAGACTCTTGCTCTCTGCCTTCTATTTGGAAAGAATCCTTTCTCATCCCAATATTCAAAAGCGGTAGAAAATCTGATATAAACAATTATCGTGGTATTGCTATATTGTCTTGTATTCCTAAGCTATTTGAATCCTTAATTAATGACAACATATTCTCACAGGTTAAGACCTTAATAACTACCAAGCAACACGGTTTTGTAAAAGGACGATCAACAACTACTAATTTGATACAATTTGTAACATTTTCATTAAACGTAATGGATAAAGGAAATTTTGTAGAAGCACTTTATACTGATTTTAGTAAAGCATTTGATAGAGTTGATATACCACTGTTGCTTTTAAATTATCAGGCTGGGTTTTAATCCTAGGTTATTGGAATGGATCAAGTCATACTTGTCAAAAGAACACAGAGAGTAAGGTTTGAGGAAGTTTGTCTAAAATAGTTAACTTAACATCTGAGGTGCCACAAGGGTCTCATTTGGGTCCACTTCTGTTTATCTTATTTGTCAACGATGTGGAGCTCATTTTGAAACTCCTTCATGTTTCTATATATGCAGACGACATGAAACTTTTCATGGAAATCAGTGACACAACCGATCTCGAAATTTTCCAACTTGAAACTGACAACTTCCACAACTGGTGTAAGAAAAAGTTTGCTAGAACTTAATGTTAAAAATGTAATTCCATATCATTTACAAGAAAGCAAACCACAATTCAAAAAACATTTAGTCTAGGACAGAAAATTATTGAAAGATGCAACCAGGTGAGAGACTTAGGTGTAATACTCGATTCTAAGCTAACTTTTGTTGATCATTATAATAGCATTATCTACAGATCTAGCAACATGCTTGGGTTTATCAAAAGATTCAGTTTCCACTTCAACGATCCTTATACGATAAAAACACTCTATGTAACGTTTGTGAGACCCCTACTTGAATACTGTAGTATTGTTTGGGCACCATATCAAGATACGCATAATAATAGAATTGAATCAGTCCAAAAACAATTTGTCCTATTTGCTCTACGACAATTAGGTTGGACTACCTTTCCGCTTCCATCCTATGACTCACGATGCATGTTGATTAACCTAGAGAGATTAGAAAAGCGGAGAGAATTTGCGATGGTTGCTTTTATAAATGATGAAATTGCACGAAGAGTTAATGCCCCTGAAATATTGGAAAAAATAAATTTTTATGTCCCTATTCGTCCGCTTAGAATCAGAAACTTGTTTTATATTAGCAATCAACGGACAAACTATGCCAAAAATGCACCTTTGAATAAAATGTTGTCTTGCTACAATGCAAATTGTGAATCAATAGATATAACAATGAACAAAAAAACTCTCAGGCAAAAATTCTTTTTAAGGTTAGTTAGGTATTGATCATTAAGTTAAGCTAAGTATTTTACGTATATGTAATGGTCTACTACAGATTGACGACAAATAAATAAATAAATTATATTTCATAAGACAAAAATTATGAAAATCAGTAGGAATCTTGTGGTAAATAATCATAATGCAATTTTATGAATATCGAAAGATTATTTTGCTGAGTAAATAAATTTCAATTTAAGTTCATGTAGTGAACCCTTATATGAATCCATAAAATCGAAACCGTGTGTCACAAAGCTTCCCCACGGAACGGTTTTATCGTTGGCAAAAATAAAAGGAATAGGACAGAGCGAGACAAAAATCATCAAAATAAACCAAACCCAAAAAAAAAACACATCCGCGATCACGCTTGATTCACGTGCCACACGCGTTCTCTCGCAGCGGGAAATATTCATGCTCCTTCTCTTCCGTTCAGTTGCCTGTTTGGCTTAACTCAGCAACCCCATCTTCCTCCCCGGCCGCGCCGCCCCGCCACTAACCGACCGACCGATGTGTTGTCGTCAGCGGGCGGAATTTACACAAAAATTACATCTTGGATCTGCGACTTTGAAAGTGAGAACAACCACAACAACAACAACAACACACGGATCAGCGGTGATTGATAAGTCTTGAAAGTCTTGTTTAATTCGTGTGCTGGTCAATCATTCGAATCATGGAAGAATGTTATGATTTGTATCGCAATTAGGATCACGATAAAACGAACCATTTTGCTGTGATTAAACTAATGAGAGTGGTGGGATTCCGGCTATCACGAACCAATTACAATGCCAATCCAGTTCCACCTGACAGCGTTTGATCTAACATGACACAGTCCAGAGCAATGTTGGTTAAAGTCACTCATCATCATAGCGCTTCGACGCGGATTCAACAACCGGTGCAGTTCGATGCAATTCCCGCTGTCGGTCGTAATCAATTCAGCGAACAGAGACGACGCCGGTCGTTGTCACGAATTGACAAAAAAAAAACCGATTCATGCCAGACACGTTTTCAGTCACGTATTTCTCGTTTTGCTTTCGCGCATCTGACTGCAACTATACCTACAACTTGATGCTGTTGAATGAATCGTAAGTTGGTAGTAGCCCTCCTCCTGAGCCGAATCGTGTGTGATGATGCCGCGCTCATTACCCCAACGGGATGCTCTCCTCTAATCGGTCATCATCTCGTCGAACTGAATTAGTCATGCTGTCAGTCAGTCAGTCAGCGCACAACTTTTATGAATGGCCAATTTAGTGGCGTTTTTATTCGTTCCCTCAAGAGAAACGGCTAAAGCCTAGGTCATGGAAAAAAGAGGCGATATACGTTCGTTCTATGGTTCCCGCCGAAGGTCGCTTGAACTGGCGCTAAACAAATTGATGTTTATTTAACCGGAGTAGACTATCGAAGTGCGTTTCCCTAAATTGAGCAGTAAATTTGTGACCACGAGCTATATCAGCCCGACAACGCCGCCAGCACGAACGAGCGACTGATATAACGAACCAGCCACGCACCACGCGATGGCGAGAACACCACGAAGGCGGAGAGTGACACACAAATAAAAGCGGTCGCTCGTGTCCGTCATAATATCGGCGAATGACGGCGGCCACCGCCACAACACCTGATTTGGGAAGAATTTGCGGCGTTTTGTGGGAAAAAACGAGCGGTTTTAAAAATATAATCTATAGATGACAAACGGCGTGCATGCGATTCCGGTCTGCGTCAATGAACCTGACGTAATCGCAGTGGGCCGCTTCGTTTTCAGACGCCAGCGAGATATTTCACAATTATTGTCATAACAACAGTTGTTTACAAATCTCGGGCACACTTATTGGATTAATCGCAGTCACAATCAACGGATAATTAGCTAGAAGGTTTGTCTCATCCATTCCTAATGGTGTCAGGATTTTCAGTTGTGCAATTTTCTCCATTCTATTGTCGTATGAAGGAAGACAGCAAATACCCAAGGACAGGGGAATTAGTTGCAGCGACCATACCTACTAACAACATATTATTATGGCCACTGATGTGACCGCCATATGGCATCATATACTCTGACAGAACATCGAGTCAAAGTCTTGTGGCGTGAGGCAAACGTCGACAAGCGGTTATGACATGCTAGCAGATCAGTGGGCGCCTCGACTTATAGTTCTATTATTAGCGCTGCCGGGACTTGCAGCCGGTGGCAGGGATGCCAACCCGCGTTACGAAAAACAGTTTTCTATATAGTGAAAACATTATATAGTTCTAATGTAAGATATACCTATTGCCACATTTTATGTTACTGTTATCAAATACTTTAACCTCGTTTTCACCATAGAACCTTTACATTAACACATATTGTTAGTGTAGGCCATATTGTCATCGCAAGTAACATTTAAAGTATTGAATCCTAGAGGGTTTGAGCTGTTTAGTGGAATACTTGTAACTATAAATTAGAAGAAAAATTAGTAATCTCCATTTAATTCCAACTACCTTTGCTTATCTTCGACAGATACGCGTATTTCGTCTACAATGTGCAGACTTCTTCAGTGTCTCGTACTACCCAGTCGAGTTATTAGTAAAGGGTGTCCACGATGAAATTGCCACACTATGAAGTTGCTCTAACTTTTTAACCGTTGGGTAGAATTTAATGAAAATTTGAGTGGATTTAGTTCATAGTGCATTATTTACATCCTGCAAGTTTTAAAGTCCTGTGATCAAAACTCGCGGAAATGGAGTCGAAAGAACAGCTCGTGCGTGATAAAATCTTGCGCATTCATCACGAGAACAAGGATCTCTCGCATCGTTCCATCGCTAAAACGTTGGGAATCGCGAATTCCACGGTGTCGCGAGTGATTAAGCGGTTCGAGGAACGGTTGACCACCGATCGGAAGCCCAGAAGTGAAGGAAAAAGTATTCCGTACAACACCAAAAATCACAACGCGTAGTTGGGGCCTTCAACCGAAATCCGAACGCTTCCGTTCGGGATGTGGCTAAGAAGCTGCACCTAAGCCGAAGTTTTGTCCAGAAGGCCAAAACTAAGGCTGGGCTTCGAACGTTCAAGGTACAAAAGGCCCCTAATCGCGACGAGAAGCAGAACAAGTCCGCCAAAACCCGTGCCAGGAAGTTGTACCTCAACATGCTGACGAAAGTTGAATGCTGCATCATGGACGACGAAACATATGTGAAGGCCGACTTCAAACAGATCCCCGGCAACCTGTTTTTCACGGCCAAGGATAAGTTCAGCGTTCCGGAGCATGTCCGCACTCAGAAGATGTCCAAATTTGCGAAGAAATTCCTGGTTTGGCAAGCCATCTGCACGTGCGGGAAGCGGAGTGCACCTTTCGTGACCCAGGACACGATGAACGGACAGGTGTACATAAAAGAGTGCCTCCAGAAGCGGCTGCTTCCTCTCCTGAAGGCCCACAACGTCCCAACAATCTTCTGGCCGGATTTGGCCTCATGCCACTACTCCAAGGACGTGCTGAAGTGGTATGCGGACAATAAGGTCAATTTCGTGCCGAAAATGTTCAACCCTCCCGACCCTCCCAACCACCCAAGCTCCGCCCCATCGAGAAGTACTGGGCGATTATGAAGCAGCACCTTCTTAAACGACCTAAGGTAGTGAAGACAGTCGAGGAACTGAAGAAAGTATGGGTTTACATGCAAAAAACGGTTGATTCACAGGTTGTGCAGAATCTTATGGCCGGGGTTAAGGCCAAGGTGCGGGCATTTGCGTATGGACTGTAAATAAAATACGAGTAAAATGGTAAAATGAAGTTTAATAATTATTTCTCAATCCCTGAACATTTGATGGCAATCGGATGAAAACTCGAATTTTGCGAATCAATTTTGTGTGTGGCAATTTCATCGTGGACACCCTTTACAAGACACTGAAGAAGTCTGCACATTGTAGACGAAATACGCGTATCTGTTGAAGATAAGCAAAGGTAGTTGGAATTAAATGGAAATTACTAATTTTTCTTCTAATTTATAGTTATTTAAAGTATTATGAATTCCTGTTATAAAACGACATCCATAAAACCCAGGTCATTGCATATTCGTCTTGATTGCTTCCTCCAAAACCTCCTGAAGATTAAAATGTGCCAGATGTTCTGAAGGGTAGGTATATTTTAGAGGCAGTTCTAGATTGAAATAAAATAAAAAGACTTCATTATGACCACATTAAAAACAGTTTTTCCGATGAAAAGTATGTGTTTCACCTTATGACTGCAAGTTATTAGATTTGACACATACTTTTGATTTGGTTTTGGATTGCAAAAAGTCAAACAGGCGCTCGAAAGGTTTTCATCAGTTGTGCTGCATGAATTGGATTTAAGTGACGAACTACTACAGATTATCAGGTAGCTGTGGTATATAACTTGATGTAATTGTTTTAATTAGATAATGATAACGATAGTAGAGCACTATGGCAAAGTTGTAAGGTCAAATAAGCGCCACGAGTTCATCATACTTTTTCAAATTTAGCTTCTAAAATGAACTATTGGCAAATTTATATAAATGACTTAAAAATGAGGGGCCGTTACCCTGCACTATGGTAGAACACGCATTATTTTTCGCACTAAAATCAATACCTCAAAAACCCTCAGCGCTAGAAGCTATATGACTTCGGAAGAGTTTGTCTACAAGAAAAGATTTATCTATTGACAGATAACTAGACGGGACATTGTTGAATAATGTATTCCTCTATATAATAAGTCAACAAATTAATCTCGAAAAAAATGGGCCATCCTTGTCACATTTGAATAGATAGATCTTTTCTTGCAGGCAGAGCTTGCCTTCAGGAGAGCATCAAAATTCTAGGTCTAAACGTTTTTGAGATAATGATTTTTGCTGAGAAATAATCCTTTAACCCATTTAGAAGCTATCTGTCAAGCTTATGATTCTTATATCTCACTATGATGTATACCATATTTCCATCCACATAGAAAATATGTGTCATGCTTATGATTTTTATTCCTCGTTATGATAAATAAAATTTGCCATCATATAAACATCATTAGAACTGTTGCATCAACACCATTTCGTTATAGTATTTATTGGAACTTCCTCTTAAAGTTCATAAACATATATTATTTTAAAGTTCATGAAAAAATATTCGATTTTCAAAAACATGGTTTTGTCGTTGTACTTAAAGAGAACTTCTGAGATTAATCTAGGAGGAAATAAGATTATAATTTTTAAGGGTTTACCTCAACTGACATTCAGAGTGAGACCATGAATTTAAAGCATGGAGGTTAACTAACACGACCCTGACACGTTTAGTCGCGTTTCAAGACAGTCCATTACCGGATTGTAAAGTGTGTTCCGATCAAAATTTGGTCAACCAGAATGTGTTTGAATTGATAAAAGTTTTTGTTAAGGCTTGCTTCATTTAGAATTGGAACAAACTTTTGCTCATATTGTGGCGCTCCTGGTGGACGGATTTCTTGGCGCCCACGTGTCGGGAATTTTGTCAGCTTCACGTATGTATTTTTGACATTCCGCAAATCGACTGTACTTTGTAAACAATCAACATGGAAGCCGAAAGAAGGGAAAAAATTGTGCACAGTTATTTGGAAAATCCATTGTGGCCTGCATCTAGGCTAGCTAAACAGCTGAAATTGCCCAGAAATACCGTATGGCGCGTTATCAAACGGTATAAGGAAACATTGATGACGATTCGGAAGCCTCAAGCCAATCATCGGAGTGGAACTGTCGACCGGAAACTGCGTGGTAAGATTTTGAAGACGATTAAGAGGTATCCCAATCTGTCGGACCGGTACCGTGAGGAGAACTCGACTCCGGGAAGGAATCAAGTCGTATCGAGCTATCAAACAGCCAAATCGGACCATAAAACAGAATAGTGTGGCCAAAATCCGTGCTCGGAAGCTATACGACCAGGTGCTGACCAAGTTCGCCGGGTGTCTTCTGATGGACGATGAAACCTATGTCAAGGCTGACTTCGGGCAAATCCCAGGTCAAAAATTTTACTTGGCAACGGCTCGGGGGGACGTTCCAGGCAAATTTAAATATTTTTTTGCCGACAAATTTGCACGAAAATTCATGATTTGGCAGGGCATTTGCAGATGTGGCAAAAAAACGAAAGTTTTCGTTACAAATAAGACAATGACGTCGGAAATATACCAAAAAGAGTGTCTCCAAAAACGAATTTTGCCGTTCATTCGATCCCACGACCATCCCGTAATGTTTTGGCCAGATTTGGCAAGCTGTCATTACAGCAAAGTCGTTCAAGAATGGTATGCAGAGAAAGGGGTCCAGGTTGTTCCGAAAAACCTTAACCCACCCAACTGCCCCCAGTTCCGCCCTATTGAGAAATACTGGGCAATCATGAAGAGGAGACTCAAGGCAAAGGGAAAGGTTGTCAAAGACATCAATCAGATGAAGACCTGATGGAATAAGATAGCTAAAACGATGGACGAAGAAGGTGTGCGCCGCCTAATGAGCCGTGTTACAGGAAAAATTCGAGAATTCCTTCGAAACCGTGACGAATAATTTTATCCATATTTTTTCTTAAAAGTATGAAGAAAACGCTACATTTGTATAAAAAAAGATCTTGAATTCATTAATAAATAACTGAAATACAGGCAATTGTTTTTGTTCCAATCCTATCTGAAGCAAGCTTTAATAAGTCAAATTCTTTTTTTTTCAAGTCCAGTTAATACAGAATACAGGAGAAAAAATTCAGCTAAGCTTCCTTTCTACCGAATGCGAATTGTCGGGTCTTTCGTTTAACACCTGCCATAAGATTTTGTACAGTCTCCTGGTCCACTTTATTCGCCGCAGAACGCCAGTTTGCCTTGAACTGTTTCTCGCTCACAACAGCTTTTTGAGTCTTCTTAAGGTTCCGCTTGACGATGGCCTAATATTGTTCGATTGTGCGGAGCTCTAGCGTGTTGGGAGGGTTCTTGTCCTTGGGCACCACTTGAACGTTGTTGGCAGCATAACACTCCATGGCTTTTTTCCGTAATGGCAAGATGCCCATTCCGGCCAAAATAGAACGGAACAATTGTGTCGCTTCAGGAAAGGCAGTAAACGTTTTTTTAGGCACTCGCTCAGATAAATTTCCTGGTTGACGGTTTAGGTCGCTCTTCAAGCCACAGGTACAGATGGCCTGCCACACCAGGTATTTCTTCGCGAACTTTGACAGTTTAATGTGCTTGAAAATATCTGCCACCTTTCCCCGTCCGGTTGCCGTATAAAATTCCTGTCCAGGAAGCTGTTTAAAGTCTGCCTTGACGTAAGTTTCATCGTCCTGTACCACGCAATCAAACTTCGTCAGCATCGTCGTGTACAGCTTTGACGTGTTTTGTTTATCGTCGCGATTTGGAGTTACTTGTAAGTCGACAGTCCAGCTCGGTTTAGCTCTATCCCCGGTTGAAGGCGACACTCTTTGCTGCTTTGCGAGATAGAGAGGTTGGGGTTCCGCTCGAAACAGCGGGCAACTCTTTTTGTCGTCACCGTGGCCTCCGGCTTTCGATTTCACTTTTAATACGTTGGTAACAGTTGATTTAGCCACATTCAACAATTTCGCCAACTTGGCGTGAGAGTAGTTTGGATTTTCGCCAAGCACGAGCAAAATTTTCCTTTTCTTCCTTCGACGACATTTTGATAACTGAAGTGCTAATCTCTAAATCAAAATAGAGACATGGTGATACACGCACACATATTCAAAATGAGGGGTGTGTATTTTTTTATGCACGATGAAAGGAAATGCGTTTAAGTCGACCAAATTTTGATCGAAACACCCTTTATATTCCATTTTTTTTTATTTGAGACTGTGAAGTGACCACGAATAATCAGTTTCGAGATGAAATGGCCTACTAAAAATTGAATTTAGCAGTGAAAAGCTCGTTCCGGGATGAAAAGGCAGTTGTAGCTTGCGTTCTGAGTATTTAACGCGCATAGTGGTTGCAGTTGACGCACGGCAGATGCTTTGGATCCAAGTTATTAGGATGATAATGGTGAGATCATTCCATTTGTTTAATAATAAAAAAAGGTGTACGTATGTCACAAATTATCTCAAAAACCAGCACAACTCAGCCGATCAATGTGCGCTAACACGCCTAAGGATTGGCCGCACTCGACTGACACATTCTTTCTGTTGAAAAGGGACACGCCGCCCATCTGCGAGTGCTGCGGAACCGAAATCAACGGCACCTTATCCTCCACTGTTAAAGCGAGAAAGAGAAACAAGAAATCTACATTAATGTCAGCACAATCAGCCTACAAGATTCCCTGGATAATCTTGAAGGTAGAACGACGCAACTTCTGGCTATCTTGAGCCAAACTGGGCTACGACTACTGAGAATTGGGATAGACGGCAGGGGCAGGGGTAGCCTTCCGTTGCCTTACACTAGTGAACACTACGAAAGCGGAGTTGTCGACAGAACCACACAAAGCCTTTCTCCAGTTCCCCGGCTGTTGCTGATGTGATAGGAAGCCACCACCAGTGCCGGACTTACCATGGCGCACAGTTCCTTTTAATGGCAAGATCAAACTGTTCATACCTGTAATCCTCACTATTCCGTTGTACGAAGGGCCAAAAACGGGGGTGTGGACCCGTAAGCAGAAGCACTTACAGGAAACCCACGGAAAGGATAGAGAATCTCCTTCCTATGAAACACTCTTATTACAGGACATGCAAAGTAAGCAATACACATTATGATTTCCGCCTGGTGGTCTGTTAAAAATAGGGTTAGGAAACACACTCTAGACTGTCGGAAGACATTTAGCCCTTTGCTGATCTTGATCTGACGATTTCCATCAAAGAAGGTATAATTGTCATCCTTGATTTGGGCCAGATAACCACGAACCCCTCATCCAGCCTACACTTCACCTGACACCCTGTATTCCCCCCTTACCATTTGTTACACTGTTTCACTGTTGAGCTGAAATGCAGAAAAACAAATTGAGCATTACAAGCAATCAATTGTCATGCTCTCCCATGCTCTGATATGCAAAAGTAATTTGAAATGTATGGTTGATAACAAAGCACACTAAAATTATTAATTAAATTAGAATGAAATATACTATATAGGGTATGTGTCCCTTAACTCAGCCTAATATGCAACGATCGATTACATTCTTTATTATAACTCATAATGTATTTTAGCTGTGAGCGATATTTAGCTAGTTATACACTTGCTTAGATACTTTTAATATGACGTTTGCTAGATGCATAGAAAAGCTATACAACTCATTTTATAAAATCAAAAAAATTCGGGGAATGTGGATGTAATAAGGGTCTATAAGCATCAAATTGGGACTATTGATGGATGCAATTCCGCCCCATTCGATCGACTTTTTATTAAATACAATCTTCGTTCTGTTTTTTTCGCCTGATTTTATGATTTAAGGCATTGTCATCTGTATTCGCTTTACCTAACATCAAATTTTAGAAAATGAACTTAACTAAAGCTGCTTCGAAACACTTAAAAGGTGATTGGCCCTTTGATAATGAAAACATAATAACTCACTCTCAGCAGGTTTTGTTTCTTTGATTTGTGTTTAGATGAGATATTTCGAAAATATACAACCGAACTCATACATTTCCACTGAAAATTATAACAATAACAAGATTTATACTAAGTTATCCAGATAAAAGACCAGAGTTGAGAACAAAGAAAAAAATATGTCCCTAATATTGGGTCCACGGTTGAATCTAGTTAAATCATTGTTATTTGAACTGTGTGAACTATTACTTTGTAACGTGTGAATATTGTCTGTACATCTACGCTGCATTATTCGGTTTACCGGTTCAATTAAGCCAAATTTAGATCATTCGAATATCGTGGTGATAATCATTTCAGCTTAACCAGTGAAAGCATGATGGCTAAAAAGTTGAGAAAACCATAAATTAAACGGAAGCAAACAACTATAAATTGATTAATTATGTCAGCTTCGAATTAAATCGGTCATCTTGACAGTAACATAATTTTGTTGATTATCTCTGAAATAATGACATATTTGGTACATAGGCCGAATGAAGGAGCTAGGCTAACAATACATCCCCTTACCCTACCCTGCTTATACACGATCTTCAGAGTCACAGTTACTCACTTCGCTATTGTCTAATTGACAACATTGCCCAGGCTACGCCAAGTAGTGTTTCCATGCTGAAATGCTGAAAAACCAATTTATGCCAGACTACAGAGGTTATAACATGTTATAAGGGTTGTCAAATATCATCATCCTCGCTAGGACATAAGCCTGTGCGTATTCTCTAGCTTACTAACGTAGCTCTTGGTACTCAAGGCGGTGATCCAAGCCGGCCCGCCGTACCTAAGTATCGACAGGGCGACACTGGCCAGGAGTTTACGCTTACTCCCTTGCACCGCCGAGCTATTCGAGATCATGCGGGATAATGCCGATATAACCATAGAGGCTTTCTTGCAAATCGACGTGACTGATAAAGGACAGCTTATCGTTGATCATGACCCCAAGATACCTCAAAGACCTCTTCGGTTCGATTATGCAGTTACCTGCACTGATCGTCGCATGTTGCTACGATTTTCGATTAGTCACCACTGTGACCTCAGTCTTATGGTGGGCTAGCTCCAGTTGTCTGGAACTCACCCATCTCTCCACAATGTCAATGGATTGCGAAGTCGTTAATTCGACCTTTTCGATGGATTCACCACATATCTCCAGGGTGATGTCGTCCGCGAAGCCGACTATCTTCACCTCGTTCGGGAACTCAAGCCGTAGTACCTCATCGTACCCCGTGTTCCATATTGTACACCAGTACGCGATTCTGGAAGAAACTTGCCAGAATCTTGTACAGGTACCCAGGAACCTTAAGGCGTTGGAGCGAGTCGGCGATAGTCACCCAACTGGCGCTATTGAACGCATTTCCCACCACTGCACAGTAGTGGACTCCTCACCTCTTGCGCCGGATTGCCACTTCAGCCGTCTTATTGATGGACATCCACCTTCGACTGCCCTTTGCGGAAGCCAAACTGGTTGTTACCCTCCGTGTATTTTGTCAGTCTGTTGAGGATTACCCTCTCGAGCACCTTACCCGCTGTATCCAACAGACATATAGGTTTACATATATGCCGATGGATTTCCTGGTGGTTTCCCTGTCTTTGGTAGCAAAACAAGGTTCTGAATTTTCCAGCCGTCCGGGAAGACACCTTTGCATCACCACCCTGAACATTTCGGGATCCAGCAAGATAGCCGTCTTGATTGCCAGGTTCGGAATACCATCCGGTCCTGCCGCTTTGTTCGCCTTTAGCGACTTTGCAATCGCAATGAGTTCCTCATTCGTCACCGTCACTGTGGCCGGCCCTCGTTGTGCCATTGTCAATGCCCACGTGGACACGGGTATTCGGCTGAGCCGTCCACGCTTCCGTCGCTATAACAGCGTTAAGGTCTGGGATACTGGAACGCTGGTCATGGGACAAATCTACGGCGGCAGGGGGCCATGGTCTCGGGTCGTGGTTCGGAAAGAGTCCCCCAACGATCACCTGCAGCAGCTCTGATGAACGCTCGGTTTTGCTGATCCTCTGGTTTTGGCCATTACTACCCGGTAGGCGTCAACCCATGGATTCGTATTGGCACTCTGACACAGACCCTCGAAGCAAGCTCGCTTGCTGGCCTCTACGCTCGATTCTCTCGGCGTCTGACCGCACTCTTTGCATCCTCCGTCTTGCGTGGAGGCATGTTTTTCGGAGGTTGGCGATCGATTCCGTCCACCAATACACCGGCGATCTTCCATTCCTCGGTTTGACTTCCCTCGGCATGGTCGCATCGCACGCTCGTGTAAGTGTCATAACGAGTCGTTCGCCGCAAACTTCCTAGGTTTCGCATAAGTTTCGTTTCCATTCATTTGAACTCTAAGCTCTTCAAAATGCCCATTTGCCTGTGGCAAAACTAAAAATCCAACCGTACAAATTGCTGGTTTTCAATCGAAAATTACATTTCAATAAAATAAAAGTATGTATTAAGAATATAGAAACGGTTTTCTAGATTTTTTGGGCTATTCAGAAATGGGTATAAGACATTTATTTCATTTCAGGATCAACAAATAAAAGATCTTCTAAAAAAGATACGTATACTTGTAGTATTTTTGTCTAACATAACTATATACATAATTATATAATACGAATATTCCGTACTAATAATAGGGAATGCGAAGGACCATCAGGGCACCCTATTGAAACATACTGGATGAGGAGAGTGGTAATGCCCATTCCTCCCCATTGCTAACAGTTTGTGATTAGAGGGCGAGCTCTTCTTCCTATCATTTGGGGCATTCTCATGTGAGATAGCTCACTTTTTTACCAATGGCTCAAAATGTTATTGTTGGAAGGAGATTCTTTCAATCTTCGTGGATAAGTATACGTCATGTTATCTTGTGGATGGACCCCTATCCAACTCCTTTTCGACCCTTCATATAATGGCACGATGAGAACAATCAGTGTTTATTAAGGCCTGCTCAAGTCAAAAAAAGCAGAGAGCCTGTCCCAACAAACATCAGTGTTGAATTAGAGCTTGTTCAAACAAATTTGGAGAAACTATTCAGCTATTTTAGAAGAAACAGCTGAATAGCTTCTCCAAATTAGCTTGAACAAGCTCTAATTCAACACCGATGTTTGTTGGGGTTGCTGTCCCCGACTTATTTTTCGTGCTACAAGGGCTGGTAGTTCATATCATCATCATATCATATCATAGTAACCAGGATTTGTGTTCTCCTAATTCGTTGGAATCGTCCCCACAGTATAGAGAAAAACGGCCGGTTGGTCATTTTCACGAATCTACTTAAATTGTCGTTGTCCGGCATCACTGCTACGGGTTTGTAACCGAGCGACACTGTATAATCAGATTTTCAGCGCCACTTGCAACTCGCTCTGCAGCAAACATGCACATATGGCTACCTCCTCCGTACTCACGTTCTCAACGGTGGAGGAGTAACCATGGGGATAGAGAAAGCGTGCATCTGCTGCAGAGAGAAGTGGACAGAAGTAAATCGGTCTTTCCCTCAGGCATGCCTGCCAGTCGGATCAGCCGGCGTATGCTAATAATGTCGTGGGAATGTTATATGGCTAACAGGCTAACATTTTGCCAGCTGTAGGTTGACTTACATACATACATAGGTACTTGATATGTGCTTGTCTTGCATAAATGCAAAAAGTGGGTGTGAGTGGTGAATTTCAAGGTTAAATGTTCGCATTTCCTCTCTTTTTTTGCACGGAATAAAACGTGACAGATTGGTCTTTCATGTGGCAATATGTGGGTCCATCGGCTTCACGTTACGATGTACGTGCTGTATGGGGCACGGTGTACTTCACTTTACCGTTAGTAAAGGATATTCTTTTGTGTTGCATGTTCATCAAGCAGGTTGACGGTTGAATGGCATCCGATTTGCATTTAATATGGGTAATGTAAAAGACGAACACAGAGGGAGCTTTCAATCAATAAGATCAGATGAGAGAAGTAATTTAGAATTTTGAAATTGTTCTTATAAACGTCGCTGATGGACGTGAGCCTAAGTAGAAGCTTCCTTTCCCCCAGAATAAAAAATCAAGGTTATGTTACGATTTCGCATGATATTGTTTAATTTTTCGCAATTTCTCAAGATATGGTTCTTTTGTCGATTTTCGACATGCGTTTTCTAGCCTAACAAAGGAAACCATGAAAGAGCCTGATTCTCACCCACGAAAAGAAATGCGTCGTCCTTGCTTTCTCCATCAGCCATGAAAAGCTGTCTCTTTTTTGTGATTATTTTTCAATCCAAAGATAAGCCGAATACAAAACAAAATGAGTCTCACTGTTGGCTGGCTGAAAAATTAGAGCGACAATTTCCATGAAATGTTTACTCATTTCTATAAATGTATTACTCATTCACTGGTCCAACACAGACCACCGGCATTTTTAACGTTGTGGAATTAAATGTGAAGAAAGTTTTACTGGAAGGCCATTAATTTAAACGCAGAGCAAGTTGATTGACACCGAATAGGAAATGTAATAATTGTTATTTTGATGTACATCAGTAGGAGCAATTGATGACAGTCTACTGGAATTATCTTCGATTTCTTCGTTCTATCGACGAATGTTTACACGGTGTTGTTTTGCTTGCACGACAATGATGAATCATTTCCAAGTGTCAGACGAACAATTCGTGCCCCCCATCGCACAGTGCACAGTGGTTCGGAATGCGAATTCAGCTGGAAAGAAACATTTTCAGCCTAAGTATGAAACAAGAAATGAAAAGAAAAATTAGTATTTAGTAAATTAGTATTAGCATTATTAGTATAAGTGTCGTGTACTAATACGCGTATCTGTCAAGAAGAGGAAAGGTAGTTGGAATTAAATGGAAAATACTAATTTTTCTTCCCATTTCTAGTTACAGATATTCCACTAAACAGCTCAAACTATCTAGGATTCATCTAAGTTTGAAGTTTTGGA
The DNA here is from genome assembly GCA_034211315.2 of Aedes japonicus. Taxonomy (NCBI): domain Eukaryota; kingdom Metazoa; phylum Arthropoda; class Insecta; order Diptera; family Culicidae; genus Aedes; species Aedes japonicus. The sequence goes on along the minus strand of JASCZW010003234.1, from coordinate 90,921 downwards.
GCAAAATTTAAGCTGAACAAAGCATTAGGTCCTAAGTAATATTGAGAGATTCTTTTCGTGGACTTTGGCTTTCGTTAATAGTTTGTCTATTTTACGTATTATACTGCCGTACTGTGTGTTGAAAATACAAAGAGAATCCCTCAATGTTACTAAGGACCAATTGCATTGTTCAGCTTGAATTGTCTTGCACAAAGTGGTTCTCATAACAAGGCGCTTCTTTTGGAGTGAATGATAACTAGAGTGGTTTCAAGCAATTTTGATGGTATTACTTTTTCTATATTATTTCTATATTACTTTTGATATTACCGAATTGGAGCATTTTTTTCTACGTAGCTACGTAGGGTGTCCCTAGGCGAATTATATAAGAAAATCGTTCATTATTCGGTAACTGTAGGAGACATCGGCAAGATTTACACGTCAACACTATTATCTTTTTTAAGTCATAAAAGTCATCTGAAAACAACGTGTTGTGGCAAATTTGAAATAAAAAAGTTAGAGCAAAAAAATGTGTTTTTTTTGTGTTCTAATTATCTAAGGAAAACTGTCCTGAAGAAAGTTTTTACTTCCGATATTGATGATGAATAATTTCGCTATAGGATTCTTTTGCTGTTTGATCATAGTAGCTACGTACTGCTCTAATTAGGTCATATCAAAAGGTACAGAAAAAAATTTACCACAAATTTGCTTGGAAATATTTCTTCTACCACTTTTCCCAATAATGTATGCCTTTATTTCTGCGAATAAAAAAGTTAGATGTTCGTTTTCTCTGAAAATAAGGACCACCCTAATTTTTAAACACACCAAAAGAAGCGCCTTGTTATTAGAAACAACTTTGTGCAAGACAATTTTGCTCCAAAACTTCAAACTTTGGCTAAAAATGTATCTTTCCAGCTAAATTTGCACTCTGGACCATTGTGCAAAGGTTAGAAGTAAGGAGGTGTAAAAAAGTACGAAGAATTTGAGCTGATTCTAAAGCCCTAAACCTTCAGGTATATCTTTGGACATTCAATGAACCTTCCATTTCTTGATTTGAGGTCATTTCGGTCTTATTATTAGTTTCCCTCGAATCGTCTTGAAGATAATCGTAGAAACTTCCAGAATAGCTGCCTGTGGTATTCTTCTTTTTCATACTTTTAATTTGATAAAAAAGTTTCATGGATTTCCTCACATTTTTGTATTGACTCTTTCTCATAAAATTCCTGAGTATTTACTTGAAATATTTTAGTGAATTTCTTGAAATTCAATAACAGCTTTGTTCATGTAATTTTGTTAAAGAAAATCCAGTAACATTCTTTAGATATTGAAAAAAATGCATTTTAATGATATGATGAAATGATATTTCTTTTCCATCTTTTAGGAAATCTTCAAGAGATCTTTCCAATAGTGTTCACGAGGTTTTAGTCCAAAACAGCACATTCGATTAATTCGATTCATAATACTTAAGTTCATTTTCTTCGATTTCTTTGTTAGATGTGGTTTATATCTGTTAAATAAAGGATGACTAAAAGTTAATTGGTTGTAAGAAAACAAAATTTTAGGTTCATTGTAAACAAACTGTGAAGATTCTCATAAACCTGACTAAAAAATGAAACCTATTGGCACCTCTTGGTGCCACAATGAAACCAAATTGATTTCTAGTGGCTTTCATAAAGCTCTAATAAAACATAATAAAACTAGATGGGTTTGGCAATGTTACTTGGGTTGTTCACGTATACAAAGATTGCTGTCACTCAGCCCAATACAGTATACATGCGCGTTTAAAGAATAACGATTGGATATGAGACGAGATATCACACAAATGACCCCTCAAAATCAAATTTCCTTGCTTCTACACAGAAAGAAATACCGGTAGAAACTACCGATCCAAGGATTAAATTAAAAACACAAACCTTCGTTTTTTTTCTGCAAAAATTACACACAGTAGCAAATGAAAATATTTTAACAAAATTCATTCCGAAAAAAAAATTATAAACGCACCATTAAATTTGCATTCATTTAATTGTATGGGTAGCAAGGCATAGGCCGGGTTCAGCTATTTATTGATAAATGTATCAAAGACAGTAAAGTTTTTGCAGAAACAGTCCCAAGTAACACACTACGGTCATAATTAGTTGTAGTAACTTGATTATAACTTAGCAAGTCATATTTATGTTATCTCAACCAAATGGCAACAAGTGTGCTACTAGGGGTGTTTGAGGGGGCAAAATATAGTACAGAAAATCACCATAAATAAAGAGTTATAGATAAAAGTTGGTTATTCCATAAATCTAGTTGATGTGTTTGGTTTTATTGCACATAAAGACTGTAGCTTACTTGCAGTAGCATACAGGGTGCGGCAGAAAATAATGCGAAAATTTGTTCTATTTCTTTCAAATCCCATTTTCAACTAATTTAAGCAATAATATCAACATTTTCGAGTGCAGTTATCTTTATAAAGTCCTTTTAAACAAATTTATTCAATGTGTCTTCCATTTTTATTAATAACATCCTCGAGCCCACGCCGGAAGCCAGAGAATGCCTTTCGGACGTAGTCCTCCGACATTGATTGCCATGTGCGTGTTTTGGTTGACTTCAGGGTTTTCACACTAGGGTGTGATGTTTTGCAGGCTCGTGCTTCAACATATGCCCAAATCGAATAATCCAACGGATTAAGATCTGGACTGCTAGGGGGCCACAGATCCAGAACTTCATGTTGTCGTTCAACCATTGTTGGGTTCGATTGGACGTGTGACATGGCGCTCCATCCTGCTGTAGGACAACGTTTTGGTCCTCGGATAAGTTGGCCTTCACCCAGGGAAGCACTTGGTCCTTTAAAATACCGATATACACTTCGGTATTGATTTTAACTCCAGCATCAATGCGGCATTTTCAAACCGTTGGACGCCACCAAGCCAAACATCATGACACCAGCCGGATGTTTGGTTTGAAATTTGAATTTCACTTTTTCCGGAGCCTTTTCCATTTTCTGCGCTGAATCACCAATCTCTTGGAACGAGTCACTCGTAGCTCCGTGACCCGGTCCGTAATCAAGTGATGTTTCACTATGGTTCTGTAAGATGCATGCAGGTCTTCTTTGATGATTCTCCGCATGGATTTCTCCGGAATATTGGCTTCCTTTGCAAGTTTTCTTATGGAACGTACCGGGTTGCGAGCAGTTTTTGCACGGACCGATTTGATCACGTTCGGCGTGCGTGCAAAGCGGGGACGTCCGCTTCCCGGCTTCTTCTGGGCGAGCAACAAACTGGTGATCACTTCTTCTTTCGCGAACATTTTAACGAATTTGCAATAAAACAAACAAAATGTTTGGATGCAGCACTTGAAAGTAAACATAAACAAATACACTTTCGACAGAAAATAGTCACTAGCTACACGAATTAACCCAATACTCATGTTTGGACATTTTCGCATTATTTTCTGCCGCACCCTGTATGTGAACAAATTTTCTCAAAATTACCACAAAAACAGACGTGAAAAGAGCAAATGAGACACTTTTGGTGGTCTGCGGTGGACGAAACGAAGAATACCAGCAGGAAATAAATACGATTCTGAACCACTTTTTGCCCACTGTGCATCGTCTGGACTACGTGTCCAATTATTGTGTTTATTTATTCATCACTCATTCCAATACAGCGATCGTTACCGCCACCTATTCCCACTAATTATATCATTAATAGATTCTACACGTGACTAGTGGAACTGCTACCTGTCCTGTTCACAATTTTGACAACCCCACTAATCGCTTGGCTCAATTCACCCTTCCATATCGTGTTAACATCCCACTCCGATTATTCAAGTATCACGTCCGATCACAACAACCTGACACTTATTCAAGTAGGAGGGGAGGGGACTTGCTATCATATCAGTTGCAATTTACTTTCCTTCTCGTCGGCCGCAATCGAAAGGTGGTAAATGTGAACGATTAAACGAATGAACTCGTTCAAGGACACCCCACGACCCACGACCCAGAAAGAGAACATCCTCCATCTAACTAATGGTCCTCGGACCGAGCTGACCGACACGCGCGCGGGAAATGTACCCCGAGTGCGTTCTGCGGATAAACGGTTCCGTTGAGTGAATAACATCCAATATCTACTATCGTGCAGCCGCAAATGACGCCGCCACTCAGCTGATCCACCATCAGCGAGAAGAAGCCGGTTGCAGGCAGTTCGTTATCTCCATAGCATACAACAAGCGGTGTCTCTGTCTAAGTCAGACCACGAAGGAATAGGCTTTGTTGGGAGATTGACCGAACGCACGCGAGGTCTGTTTCGGAATGGGATTTTATCGACGGCAAAACAGCTTTGATTTTTCGCCTTCTTCCTGCCCTAGTAGCTTCCGGCGATTGAATGTGCCAATCTGCAATAACTACACGTACAAACTGGGGGGAATGGTGGGGTAAGGTGGTCATTTGTTGTGACGAGATCTTATTTTCGGCAGATATATTTTTAATTGCATCAATTATAGGCTTAGTAAACATATGGGAGAAACTTATTTTCTGGTGGATGATGGCAAATTTGCTTGGGTTTCATCTATTTTGCCCTTGATCCTCCACTGCATCAACTGGTGGGTGGTACGAACAAAGAGTTCCCCATCTCCGTTTCGTGGGGGTTAGATTAGCAGACGGTGTAAGGTTTCCTAGTTTTGATTAGCACTCCAGCGAGTCTGTGTGTGCGTGCGATTAGGTTATGGTAGATTGTTAATTACTGTGATAAGCATTTGTTTAATCTGTGCTGAGAAGGGCCCAGTTATCACGAAGCACAATACTTATCAATGACGTGCGATGTACTGGATTAGATATGGCAATACTGTGATTTCCACGAGAAGGGGTCCAATGTCTATTTGGGTGTTGTTAGCATGTTTGGTGGGCTATTAATAGATGGATTGAGCTGAAATCTTTTAAGAAGTTAGGGAGGAAGAAGCTTGATGAATTTCAATCGCTGGCTCAGGATGAGTATTGCAATGAAACGAAAAGAGGAATGTACATAATTGAAAATTCCGCCAAGCTTCATGGCAGAAGATTCAATGAAATTATCGATGCGGCTGCATCAAACCCAATCGGTTAAACGTGCCACGCGTTATCTTATCATCTACAGGGTGCGGCAGAAAATAATGCGAAAATGTTCAAACATGAGTCTTGGGTTAATTCGTGTAGCTAGTGACTAATTTCTGTCGAAAGTGTATTTGTTTATGTTTACTTTCAAGTGCTGCATCCAAACATTCTATTTGTTTTATTGTAAATTCGTCAAAATGTTCGCGAAGAAGTGATCACCAGTTTGTTGCTCGCCCAGAAGAAGCCGAAAGAGATTGCCAAGGTGGTAGGGGGCCATTTGGCAAAGGTTTACCACATAAAAAAGTCCCTGCAAGATGGTCCTATAGCAGCGGAAGCCAGGGAAGCGGACGTCCCCGCTTTGCACGCACGCCGAACGTGATCAAATCGGTCCGTAGCAAAAATTGCTCGCAACCCGGTGCGTTCCATAAAAATCTTGCAAAGGGAAGCCAATATTTCGGAGAAATCCATGCGGAGAATCATCAAAGAAGACCTGCCTGTATCTTCCAGAGCCAGAGTGAAACGCCACTTGATTACGGACCGGGTCAAGGAACTACGAGTGACCAAAACGTTGTTCTACAGCAGGATGGAGCGCCGTGTCACACGTCCAATCGAATCCAACAATGGTTGAACGATAAAATAAAGTTTTGGCCGAAGAATTTGTGGCCCCCCTAGCAGTCCAGATCTTAATCCGTTGGATTATTCGATTTGGGCATATGTTGAAGCACGAGCCTACAAAACATCACACCCTAGTGTGAGAACCCCGAAGTCAAGCATAACACGCACATGGCAGTCAATGTCGGAGGACTACGTCCGAAAGGCATGCTCTGGCTTCCGACGTCGGTTCGAGAATGTTATTAATAAAAATTGAGGACACATTGAATAAATTTGTTTTAAAGGACTTTATAAAGATAACTGAACTCGGAAATGTTGACATTATTGGTTGAATTAGTTGAAAATGGGATTTGAAAGAAATAGAACAAATTTTCGCATCATTTTCTGCCGCACCCTGTATTTCAAATCAGCCTACTCAGTCTATTTAGAATCCGGAATAATAAAATCATCTGTATCTCAGTAACGGATTGACGTACAAATATGTTTTATACATCAAAACAAAGGTTTAAAGTACAGCGAATTACCTTTAATTACTTTAAGGGAAAAATATCAAAACAAATCATTTCTCTTTGTTTTTAATGAAAATTCACACTTTTTTCTTTACTCCTCCCGTCAAACGCTGCACATTTCCGGAGTCAACTTCCTTGGCACATTTGTTCCACATTTTGGCCATCTGCGTCGCGTCCTGAACTGTTTTTCCACTTTTCTTAAGCTTCCGCTTCATTATTGCCCAAAATCAGTCCCAATTATGGTTCATATAAGTAAGACAAAATCATAATTTTTTATCAGGCGGGGTTTGTGAACCTTCAAATGCGTTTATCTCCTTAAATATGTGCCTTCTCGCATAAATTGGGGTGAAGCAATGGTTGCTTTTCGAAAGGCGCTTCGTGTTCCAGTCAAAGCAAGCCTCTACACAGAAAAAAATAATGAATTTCAAAAGTGTGTTTTAAGTGTAAATAACTCAATTTGCTTGTAATCTTGCCTGTGCTATACAACAATGTTAACAATCTTCCTTACAACAGACTAGATTCAGGCGTTATCTGGCTTAAACTTACATGAAATATCCATTAATTTCTGCCAAATCTAGCGCTACCTTTATGTGCATTAAATAACGCATAAAATTACATGGTTTTATTTTTTCAAACTGTGTTGGGAAGGAGCAGCGACTTCGACGTTCTCTTCTCGCTGATAGTAAGCCAAATAAGGGCCTTCTTCGGGAGCTTGGTGTGGAAGATATATTTTGCGTCAACGGCCCCCTTTCCAGTTGTTTCCGTCCAGCGTTAAGAAGGTGATCACGACTTCACGGTTCACTGGAAAGATGCTTTTTTATCAGCACCTTCAGCCGCTCCTTCTGGCCGATTGCCTGCTGCTTAGACACTACTGGCTTCGACAGACGCTTCCGAATAACAATGTCCATCTTGTAGCAAAGTTACATAATTTAACATTCAAAAGCACGCCACTTGTAATCAAACAGTCGATTTTGGAAATATTCTTGAGCTATTTTATTCTATTAATGAACTGTTAAAAAATACATTGACAGTACCCAGGTAACCAATAAGCATTAGCATGTGCAGTTAATCAACCCTAAATTTGCATTTCAGATGCTACAAGCATTATATTAGCATTATATCAGCATCTTGGATGGGATGCTATCTCTTGTAAAGTTGAATTTCAAATGCTATTTAAATGCTTGTAGCCTGTAATAAGCATTTCGAATTATTTTCCAGATTGGGAAGGTGTGTTAATACACAGATTCAAGAAAAATTGAATATTCTGCGTTATCTAATGCACATAAAGGGAATGCTTAGTTATAGCTGAAAAATAATGGGATATTTTATGTAAATTTGAGACAGATAACGCCTGAATTAAGCCTGTTGTATGAAAGATTGCAAACATTGTTGTACGGCGCATCAAAGACTACAACCAATTGCGTTGTTTACGCCTCCTTTGACTTGGAACTAAACGAGGGAAAATTTCACGCGCTTGTCAAAATTAATTATTTTTTTCTGTGTATATATTGGATTAGTTAGATATTTTTGAAGTTTATGAAGTTTTTTTCAAATAGTAGTCGCGGGCTTCTTGCGTAGTGCATAATCTGCTTTGGTCCCTCATATTGCTATCGAGAACACTTTATATAAGTTATTGATCTTTCATGTTTCTAGAAGCATCAACATCGTTGCGTGCATATTGTATCAAGGACTTCATGTTCTCAACGTTGTTGACAGTTCGTATACAAATCACTGAGCTCCCAAGCTTTTTTCAGTTTGGTTCACTACAAGACACTTTTCATTTATTGAAAATCCGCCTTTTTGAGCGACAGGATTAGCTAATTTTTACAAATTTTGTCAAATTTGGCAGCTCCTTCTTGAAATGACCAATCCGGTTTAGCCAAAATTTGTCCAAACGATGTTCTTTTCTCTGGAATCCAGCAAGCAACGTCAGACGGCATTGACCACAGCTGCCCAAATTCTTCTTTTACTGTATGAGCAACTGCAGCGCTCAGATGATCTTTATCTAAGAACGTTTCCAGACACAGATCCATACACTTTTCTGCTATTTAACGCGTTAAAGGGAATGTTAATGGAATTAGTTTAGTAGCTTCAAAAACTACAGTAAAGATCATAAGTCGTTGCGGATACCTGCGCACACGTCTCTGTCAAAGTTGCGCAAGTCTGTCGCTTCCGGTTGGTCGTTGCCGGTTTAGAGGAAACCAGTTTCCACATTAGGGGCTAGTAGAAGATTCTGTTTCAATTAACGATTTAGCTTTGACGCCCGAGATCAACAATTTTCTCCATAGCGGCTCTAACAACTCCAATCAAATCGTCAAAAAGAAACGAAGTCATAGGAGATTCATTGCCGCAGACGTGAAGTTAAAATTCAGTTTTGGTCCGCATCAATCTCAACCCTTTTGATCGGAACACCGACGAAATTCGGATGACTTTTAATCAGCTTTCTTTTTCCTGCTTCCTAACTTCGTTCACAAATCTTCTCAAATAGAGTAACATTTGTAGTGCTTTTCTAGCCCCTTGCTTCCTCGAAATCCTACAAGTTCCCTTAACTTCTAAAATGTTCTGTATACTTCTAGCAAAATTCATGAAATTCTGACAAGTTCTTTGAACCTCTAGAAAGATCCGCAAGCTTTTACAAAGCATCACGAGTTTCTGGACAGTCCTCTGAATTTATGGGAAGTTCTCTAATTTTCTTCTTTTGGGAAGCTCCCTGAAATTATGGGAAGTTCCCTGAACATCTTGAGTAGTTCTATGAACTTCTGAGGAATACCCAAACAAATCTAAGTTTTTTGAAATTCTGGTAACCTCCCTTTTGGAAAGTTCCCGAAATTCATATGAAGCTCCTGATTTATGGAAAATTTCCTGAATTTCTAGAAAACAATCTGAATTTAAGGGAAGTTGCCTGAGCTTCAAGAATGAAACCTTAACTTCTAGGAAGTTTCCTGATTTTCTGCAAAGTTCCCTGATTTTTTAGGATGTTCTTTTTGCGTCGACGTGATTATTTATTACATTTAAATTGAAGTTTTGAAAATGGCGTCTTGACAACAGGAGCTGCGAAATCTTGTTTTGAACAAGTGGTTAGAAATTCCGGATCTTGTACAGAAAACAATCGCGAATTTGGTCGGGGTGAAGCATCAAACGATTTCTACCAACCAAAACGGTTCAGAGGAAGCCAACCTTGCAGTCGAAAAGGTAAACACGCAACAAACAAGATGAGAAATAAGTGGTGAAAGTATACAAGAGGAAGCCCAGCTACAAAAAAGTGGATGTAACTAAGTCAACTGTGCAGGACATTAAAGTGCGATGTAAACTGAGGTCATTCAAGGCCCAGAAGAAACCTCACCGAGATGATAAAGGGTTTGAAAAACGAAAAGTTGGACCCGAAAAGTCGGGCCCCCCCTATATATGATTCATTGTTAACCAAACATATAGTTTGCACAGGACGATGAAATATATGTGAAGGTTGACTTTTCACAAATATCTGGTAATAATTTCTACACTACGCAGGACAAAGGAAGCCTAGAGTCTAAGTTTAGAAAACAGAAGTTAGTAAAAAATGCGACAAAAATATTGGCAAGCCATCTATATTTGCAGTAAAGTCAGCCAAGCATTCACCTCAACCGGGAATATTAACAGTGAAATCTACATCAAAGAGTGCCTTCCAAAATGCCTATTACCACTTCTAAAATAGCATTCTCAAAACACCTTATTTCGGCCCGATTTGGCATCCTAACACTATTCAGCAATGATGAAGAAATGGAACAGGAAAACTAATGTCATTCTAGTACCTCGTAACATCAATCCTCCAAACTGTCCAGAGCTCCTACCGATCGAGAAATGTTGGGCAATAATGAAGGCTGATTGTCGGAAAATAAGAGTCGAGTCAAAATCGGTTCAAAATTTCAAGTGGAAGTGGACAAAAGCTTATAAAACCAGAAGCTTGTCCACACCATGATGGCAGGGGTAAGTCAACGGTCCGAAAGTTCAGGCGTGAGTTTGAAATTTTAATCTATTATTGCAAAAGTGTAAAGGAACATACTTGAGGAAAATAAATGTTGAGAAAAAGATTTGTTTGGATTTTGGTTAAACCTATAACGTTCGTGTGATGATCAGTGATTCCAAACTCACAAATGCATGAATGATAAAAAATTGTCCTAACTTTTCAATGTTGGGACAAAAAATACTGTATCTTTATCATTGTTGCATACTCAACACAATAATGATAAATTACAGGGCAGTAGAATCAAGATTAAAATGTTTCAAAACATCCGATTGTTATTTAGCAAAGAGACATAGCGTTGTGTGTATATTGCTTTGTATGCAACAAAAATACATTCAATCATGTCACATGTTGCATCTACCGGATAGAGACAATGTTGGGTTTTATCCTCTTTTTTTTCCTGCCTTTTCATGTGTACACGGTTACTGATATTGATTCAAAATTGAGTCGAGTTCAATTCAACAGTGAAGAAAGTAGAGTTATGCATGGACTGCGTGAAATTTTTTATATTTTAGTACATAAATATAAGTATGAGTGACATTTTCCTCAGTCTATGAGTAACTCCACTTTTTGATCTTCTACATAAGTCGATTTTGACTAAATTTTGAATCGATCTAAGTGGCCGTCTACGTCTGAATTCTGCATTTCTATAGCATTCTCTTCAAAACCTGACTTCAAACATATTTTTTTCGAGAATTTCTCGCTAGTTTTACGTATACATGCACAGTTTCGGGAGGTGATAATTGTTTCATCTGTTGGTGGTGCTCGAACGTGTGGGCGAGCTAGTTGTTTTGAAAGAAAATATGTTATTATGTCATTGTTTGAATTTGTTTCTCTCGACCTAAAGACAATTTTGTCGAGGGTAGGGGATATTTGTTTATTTGTTTATTTATTTGTTTATTTATTTCGTCAATCGATCGTAGACTACATATTTACACTTAATTCTATCTTCTTAAAGATCGTCTAGAAACAAAATACTGTCTTAGGTTTACTACGTGACATTGTTAGGTCAATTGATTCACGATGCAGATTATACAGAGACATCATTCGGTTAATTGGTCCGAATTTCACCGCATAGGTTGTCCGATTGATATTTAACGCAAATGAAGTTCCGATTCCTCAAATGCCGCGAGGTGTAGAAATTTGAGACTACATAATAAGTTAGGGGAGGAAATGCGATGTGATACAATATCGTTTACAAAAGAGATCATGGCCAATTCCCTTCGTTCTGGGATTTGGAGTATCGTAAACGCCACCGAGCATACACCAGGCGTCGTAAGACGGAATGTTGTCCAGCCCTAATTTACGGAGAGCATACAAAAAGAAATTGTTTTTGGACCGAGTTCTAATCGTTCTTCATGTGTTTTTCATAAAAGGAGACCATATGACACTGCAATACTCTAGAATAGACCTGACATATGCAGCAGTACAATGTTTTGATCGTATATGGGTCATGAAAGTTTTGACCAAAGCGTTTTAATAAAACCTAGCATATTGGTTTGCTTTATGGATAATTGTGTGTTGTAATGGTCGATACAAAATTAAGCTTAGAATCTACAATAACACCTAAGGTCTCTGACTCTCTCGCATTTTTCTACAATTTCGAGTTCCTAAAGAAACAGTAATTTGTGGTGGCATATCGTTTCCTACTGAGAGTAATTAAATTACATTTCTTAACGTTTATTTCTAGTAAGCTTTTTTTGCACCATATATCAAATAATAATATTTCGTTTATATAAAGTTACTACTATCTTGAGCCGTTCTTAATTTCCATAAATATTTTCATGTCTGTCGTCTGCATAGATGAGAATTCTGACCTGCTTAAGAATGTAAGAAATATCATTGACAAACAAAATAAAAAGCAAAGGGCCTAGATGCAGCGAGCCTTGGGGAACTCCAGATAATACATGAACAGGGTGTGACTTTTTACCATTAAAATTGACTACTTGTTGCCGATTTATTAAATACGATTGTATCCATTTAAGAAATGTATCCTCAAATCCTATTTTTTCCTAACTAGCAGCCGATAACAGAGGAATGTCAATACGTGTCAAAGGCCTTGCTAAAATCAGTGCAGCGCTTCGACATGGTTGCCGTTGTCCATTGCGTTTAATGAATAATTTAGCGAATTCTAACAAGTTTGTGGAAGTTGAGCGTCCTTTTGAAAAATCCATGCTGCGAATTTTGTTATAACATTTTGTACTTGGCTGAACAATTTTCTATTGACGATAGCTTCAAAGAGCTTTGGGATGCTAGACATAATAGCAATTCCACGGTAATTGCGAATATCGGATTTTTTTCCTGACTTATAGACTTATATATGGGTATTAGGTATGAGTTTTTCCAAATTTTAGGGAACTGACCTGAATCAAGTGACAAATTGAAGAGCCAAAAATAAAGGCAGCGAAGTTAGTTCCGATGCAGAAGATTTTCTCATATGTTGTCTGCTGGAAGAGGACCATCAGGTCCCGCACCTTTCGCAGCATCAAGATTTTTCGCAACCAGCAAGAATGTCTTGAACATCTACCTGACCAACTCTAATGTCATTTGAGGGATGCAGGAAAGAATGAAAAATAATCTAGATCACGTGATCATCATCTGAAAAATGTCATGTAAATTTCTTGGAAATACTTTCCAAACATGTCACAAATCTCACCAGGAGTCTCCAGCGCTTTTGTCATCAAGATGCACTTTTGAAGGAAAGTTGTTTGATTTTAATTTTGTTCTGACGTACTTGAAAAACTGTTTAGGACATGATTTGATTTCACTCTCTGTTCTGAAATTATACTCTTCCACTCCGGAATTGATTGCTGGATCAAGCTGATCACAGACAATTCAGATGGATAATTTTGCGTGATTGACATTAGAGTTGCTTTTTCTTGTAAATTTTTGTGGGCCTTTTGCTTCTGATTTTTCAAATTAATAATATTCCGGAAGTTGAACCATATTGGATGTTGGAGTTATATCTGCGTCAAGTTGGTAAAGATCTACTCGAACTGAAACTACTGAACCGATCGGCGTGAAATTTTGTATGCAGGGATTTTTGCCGAGGAAGGTTTTAATGATAGTAAAAAACACCTCCCTTCTCCGGAAAGGGGCGCTCCCATACAAATGAAACGCTCATTTCTACATATATTTTTTTTTTTTTTCCGGCTGGGTACATTTTCCACTGCGACCAGTTTTTTGATCTATTGTGGCGAGCCCCTGTTTTGTTTTTTATTTACGTTACATCTCGGGTTGTCAAGTAGCACTTTATTGGATTGAGTGATTTCGACTTGCTGACTATAGGCATTGTCCCAGTAAGGTATTATAGAACGAATAAAGTTTATAGCCTTATTAACGGGAGAGTTCAACCATACATCGTACGAGGGTTGTATTAAACCTTTATCAAAAAAAAAATTCTCCTTTTATGAAACAGTGCTTCACAGTGGCATAATAAGTGTTCTGAGTTTTCATTATCTAGGTTGCAGAAGCGACATGTGTCATCTTACATTTTTCCTAGCTGTTTTAAATAATATTTACTTGGGCAGTGGCCCGTTATTAGGCCGCTGTAAGTACATAAATCTTTTTTGGTTAAACTTAAAAGTCTTTGAGTTATTTTTTTATTGGGTGTAATAAATCATTTCTACATAACTCGAGAACTAATCAAGCAAAAGAAACCTAATTTAGCATGTGTGAGGTTTTAAAGGCAAGAAAGGTTTCTAAAATAGTTTCAGATCCCTCCCCGTCCTAAAAGGGGGGGGGGGCTCTCATACAAAGAAAATGCAATATTCTGTATAACTCGAGAACTAATCAAGCAAATGGAACCAAATTTGGCATGTGGAAGATTTTGAAGATAAATACTTTTTCAATGCTGATTTAAGACCCTTCCCCTTCCTTAAGGGGGGGTCCCATACAAATGAAACACAAATTTATGCATAACTCCAGAACTAATCAAGCAAATGGAACCAAATTTGGCATGTGGAAGATTTTGAAGATAAATACTTTTTCAATGCTGATTTAAGACCCTTCCCCTTCCTTAAGTGGGGCCCCATACAAATGAAACACAAATTTATGCATAACTCCAGAACTAATCAAGAAAATGGAACCAAATTTGGCAGAGGGAGGCAGAGGTGAATGTTTCTATGGTAATTTCAAACACAAATTTCAAACAAACCTGAGAATTATCCAGGTAACTAAGTCACAAACTGTGTATTGTCTAAAAAAAAAGAATGTTCTGATAGCAGTTTAAACCCCTTCTTAGTCAAAAAAAAAAATACTCATTAAAAAAAAAAATGCGTCAGTTCTTTTAATGTTCATTCATTTAGTTACAAGCGTAGCAACGCTCGCACCGGGATCAGCTAGTGGATGGATACTTACAGCTTTCAAGCGAAACATACGATTGCAATAAATTTCACTTTGCTCTGTTAACATGAACTGAAACATATCATACAAGTTGTTATAATAGCATAAAATACTTAATTCATTCCTAAAATATGATGTCCGTTTCTAGCGACATTCCTCTACTTATAGCGTACGTTTCATCAAAGCTTTTGCAATCCCGACTACTGATGAACTGTCAATATTCGAGCGATCAGTTAATTCGAGTTTTAATGGGATTTTGATTTTCTCAGTGTATTTTGTTACGTTGTGTTGTTTTGAACAAACATACTCATCATTTGTGAAAGAGGACAAAGAAAATGTGTTCGAAAAAGTGTAAAACGGACTGCGTTGCGGGAACGGGGATCTGCCCAAGCAACACCGAACCGTCATAATTAGTTGCAGCAACTTGATTTTTACCTAATTTAGTCGCATTGAAGTTACTATTACTGATTTGCAAAAAGTGTGCTGCTCGGGTGAGTTGTAGCCTGGGTCACAATTTTAAATTCAGTCCAAAAACATTTGGGTTGACCAACTGTTTGCGACACATCAAGAACTCTCACCCGGAGTGTTAAAATGTGTTGAAGTTAGGAAAAGAGATTGCCAAATATCAAATCGCCTCTCCAGGTAAATAAAAGCACTAAAAGTGAAGAAGTGTTGACTGTGAGAATGTCAAAACAGTATCAAAAGTTGTAATAGTATTTTTTCGATAACACAAAGTTACGATATGCAATCAACCATGGTTATCGAATATTTTGGGTGTTCAACTGACAATATGAGATAATCTGAGGTATTCTAGGTCATCCAAACTTTTCTCGAGTTAAAAACCTGGAATCTACAATTGTATCTAAAGATTTTTCGACTGTACAAGGTTGCGATATGTAGTCAACCATGTACATTGAACCTTCTGGAAAGTCAAAAGACATTATGGGATAATCTAGGTCATTCTAAATTAGCCTTGCAGCTGAAAAAGCTACAGTTACAATTGGTCGGAGTTCTGCCAAATCGCACCAAGCGCCTATCGAAAATCATCAGTTTTGTCCGACATATTCAAACAGAACTTTTAAATTTGAAGATGAACCAGATCAGTGGTTCTTGAAGTTTGTAACCAATAACCAATGTAAGTTATCCATCTCCATAATGCACCGAAAAAAAAAAATTCGGTGAGGACTGTATCGGATCAGTTACGAGGAATGACGCATAGGAGCTTGGCGCAATCTTGCAGAACCCCGACCAATTATAGATCCTAAGTTCTGAACTGCATAATAGTTTGGATGACCTAGAACCCTACCCGAAGATCCAGTGAGCATGGTTGAATACATATCGTAAATTTGTGTAGCCTGAAAAGCTACAGTTAAAATTTCAGATCCTAATTTTTGAGCTCCAGAACTGAATGGCTGATATAGAACATCCCAGATCATTTCATAATATCTGCTGACCTTCCAGAAGACTCCAGATAAACATGGTTGAAAACATATCGTAACTATGTATAGCCGAAAAAGCTACAGGTACTATTATAGATCCTATGTTCAGTACTCCAGGACAGGTTGGATGACTCAGAACATCCCAAATTATCTCATAAAGTAGGTTGCTCAATGAACATAGTTGAATACATATCATACATCAGAACACCATCAGGGCATCAGAAAAAGCTACAGTTTCAATTGTAGATCCTAAGTTATGAACTAATGAACAGTCTGGTATGACCCAGAACATCCCAGATTTCATCATAATGTCGGTTACCCTTCCAAAAGAACCTTCCAAAAGATTCAGAGAACATAATTGAACACATGTCGTCCCTTTTCTTCATGTTGCTGATAAAGCAATGTTGCTATCGGAGTGTGCTGCAATAATGACAAAACTTTTCTTTATCGCTGTTACATGAGAACAAGGACAATGCAAGCTGTGTGCGAATCACAACATTTTCTCAAAGCAAATTGTTTCTTTCCCATCATCGATACAACATTTTGTTGTTCTTCTACGATTTTTGTTGTAATACATTCAAGTTACAACATATAATTGTTGCAGAGTAAAAGAACAACGGGTGTATCACTCGTCATAATTATCGTATGTTTTAAGAAAACAACAAGTGAATATTTGACACACTGGTGATGATACATCATTTAGTTCCGGACGCGTTTCATGAACTAGAACGTTGTAGGGAGATTGTATATTAGGTAATGCTGTATATATTAAGATATTCTGCTAAAAAAATTAAATATTGGCGCACTAGTGACAGCAAGACACACTATACGGTTTTTTTTTTCATTTCAACTCTCGAAATAACTTTCAATGATTATATACACAATTCATTTACTATGCATTACTATAACTAGTACTCTCAAGCTTTAGATATTAGTTTTAACATCGGAGCCTTAGCACAAATTATAGAAAAAAAATAGGCTCTATAAGTTCATTAAACGTCATACATTACAGTTTAGCTTATGATATGAATTACCGTCATTTCTGACTGATATTGATTTCTGACGAACGTCAGTTCACCCCTATGTTTATCAACACCAAATCAGGAAGAGATTCACAGTGATGAAAAGGTCGATTTCACTTTAGGATCACTCTAGCTAAAATTACATTCAAAAACGAATTCGTTAAAACATTCTTTCTAGCATCTAGTTTATTGTTAAAAAAAACTCACGATTGAGTATATGTATCGCCTGTTCCAAAAAACAAACAAAAATGCGATTTATACAATCAAAGCGCCGATTACCCCCACTAGGTCAACGGCTTCGTACCTACATCAGTAATCGTTCTCTTTCCCCCCGTACATTGTGTATTTGGCTATCGCGAAAGCGAAAGCTTATCAGACAACAGGCCTTATCAAACCAAGTCAACCAGTCAGTTAGTTGTTTTTAGAACGACTCTTGAAAATGGCAAATCTCTCGCGCGCTCCCCCTTGGCCTTGCAAATGCCGAGTAATTTCCCGAGTCCTGCCTGGAGCACAGGAATAGGGAGAGAGAGAGCGATAGTGCCTACGGGATGCTTACGTATAGCGATGACCTTTGAGGGATCACAACTGGTGGCGCTGTAGCTGCTCGTCGTATGATGCATTTGACAGATTGCTATGTAACTATAAACATGTTTGTAATCTATTCTCGAACCTCTCCGAGCTAGACGCGTGTGCAAAATCCGCAGTATTGTTTACAGGCAACAAACATCGGTCTTATCGCACAACAAGTACCTACCTACGTAGACTTTCTACAAATTTGATTGATGTTATGGTTCTATTGCCGGGCTCTTGTGAACAATGTTTGTCATCTGTTCGGAGTTTGCTAGCCTACTGTGTTGATGTGTGCATATCAACAAGTGGACTCAGGCACTCTCGATTGCTACGAGCAATAACATTCTCGAACCATGACCTCGGAAATGTGAAAAGAAAGGTGCCGTGCAGAATTCGGCTGTTGCTAAGGAAGCGACAGAAAAATCGACGCCAGCCGGCGTAAAAATACAAAAAAAAAAGATGAGGAAGGGGAGGGAATCAAAAATTGCAGTGAGCACGGAAAGTGAGTAGGTGGAAGAAAGGCGAAGTGTTGACAAACGTGACGTGGTGCCGATTTGTTTTCCTCTAGCAGCATGAGATGCTGTTCGCATAGATTGTTAACAATTCTGTGATTGACAAGGTTTCGCTTTGAAGTTGTGTTTTTAGCGAATCGTCGTAAATTGATAAGGCTGATAGTAAGTAAAAAGATAATTTGAATTCGACCCTATAAAGTATTGAGGAGAAAACAAGTATAAAATACTTCCATCGCTTCCTTTTTGACGTAGGACTCCGTCTTTAATTTCTATACTGGGGTATAACTTGAAAAAATAAATATTTTGCGACCGTCACGAAACGCGGTCAGGTTTTGAGCGTCAATATCTCAATCGTTCTTTCAAATATTTTCTAAATGTTTGCCCCAATCGATCGGAAATGTTTCTACGCGTCGATTCCAATAACGAGAACTATTGGATTTGAACACTAAACTATTTAAAATAACGCAAATATAAGGTGATGTCTTATAATGCCGATATTTCAGAGTAAATTTATTAAATGCACAGTACTTTCCTATCACAGACTTCAAATTTAAGTAGGGAAAGTCTCCTATGAATCAGAAAAATATATTTAAGGGTGGCTCATTAGTATTTTCCTTCAATTCAATCGCCGATGATACCGCAGTCGTCCACAATGGTAGGGTAATAAGAGCGCTTGCCGCGAAACTGCAGCGAAGCCTGAATGTTCTGTCAGAATACTTCACTGAATGGAAGATTTGTATCAACGCAGCGAAAACCCAGGTCATCCTGTTTCCACACTCTAATTCTCCCAGACTTGTCCCGCCTGAAAATTGTAAAATAAGCCTGAACAACACAACGGTGGAATGGACCAAATCAGCTGTCTATCTTGGTGTCACTCTAGACAGCAAGCTTATTTTCAGGGATCAGGTTGACAAAACTGTCACAAAATGTAATACTCTGTTGAAACTACTGTACCCATTGATCAACAGAAGGTCTACATTATCCCTTAAAAATAAGCTTGCTGTCTACAAGCAAATTATACTTCCGGTCATCGAGTATGCAATGCCAATCTGGGAGAGTTGTGCAAAAACACATCTCCTGAAACTTCAGAGAGTACAAAACAAGTTCCTCAGGATGATAATGAACACCCCTCCGAGGACAAGAACATCTGAGGTCCACCGTCTGGCCGAGATAAAAATGCTCGATGATCGCTTTAGTGAGTCTATCAATCGGTACAGGGCACGCTGTCTAACATCGGATCACCAGATCATTCGGAATCTGGTTCCCACACCCTAGGATTTTCAAATTGTAGTTTTAGTTGTAGATTAGGTAGGTTATCAAATTTTAAAACTAACAATGCCCCAAGGGCCGAACTGAATATTTCATGTAAAACATAAACATATTTGAACACAACAAACACAAACAATTAAACAAAGCTGAAGAGCCCAATGGGCTGAAACACTTAAGATGTTAAATTAGTATATAAGACAAACAATGAAAATAAAGATCAATTTTACTACTACTATTTTCCTTCAATCATTCGGCGATTTCGAAGATGTTGTGTCAGCGCTCGGATGCGCACCGTCAAGTCGTTCGGCAAACTCTACTGCCTACCAGCATGTCTGGCCCTGACAAATTTGCAGACGGATTGCAGTTCCCACTCGGTCACAGTCACCGTCTGCTTTCGAAGGACACTACATCGAGCGCGTTAGTGCCGGTGCCTCCGTCAACCTGGCTGTGGTGATGAAATACCTTACGGCTGAAGTGCTCGAGTTGGCAGGAAATGTCGCCCGCGACTGCAAGTGGACCAGAATCATCCCACGTCACCTGCAGCTGGCCATCCACAACGACGAGGAGCTGATACAGCTTCTCTCTGGTATGACCCATTTCACAGGGTGTTGTCATTTTCAGGCCGTCCTGCTGTACAAAAAGACCGAGAATAGGGCCTAAATTCAATCGTGAACCATGCACCCCCCCATCACCAACTAAAACCCGTCCTTTTCAGGACAAAAAAATAGAGGTGGGTTATATCCGGGATATAAGCGCAAGGTTAAGGTAGGACCACGTTGGTATGTCTCTTCTTGTGAAATTTTCTACATACTTAAAGGGTGATACGGTCAAAATTTGGTCAAGGGAAAACGCGTGTAAATCGGTGAAATCGTTTATTTAAAACGTCAAATTAAATTTCTTTTTCAAGTTCAATTAGTATAAAATTCAGGAAAAATATTCAGTTAGGCTTCCGCTTTTCCAAATCCGAATTGCCGGGCCTTACGCTTGACCCCTGCCATCAGATTTTGTACAGCCACCTTGTCCACCTTCTTCGCCGCAGAAAGCCAGTTTGCCTTGAACTGCTGCTCGTCCTTAGCAGTTTTTTGGTCTTCTTTAGGTTCCGCTTGACAATAGCCCAGTATTTCTCAATTGGGCGGAGCTCTGGCGTGTTGGGAGGGTTCTTGTCCTTGGGAACCACCTGCACGTTGTTGGCGGCGTACCACTCCATGGCCTTTTTACCGTAATGGCAAGATGCCAAATCCGGCCAAAACAGTACGGAACAACCGTGTTTCTTCAGGAAAGGCAGCAGACGTTTATTCAAACACTCTTTCACGTAAATTTCTTGGTTGACAGTCCCGGAAGCTATGAAAATGCTGCTTTTCAAGCCACAGGTACAGATGGCTGGCCAAACCAGATATTTCTTTGCGAACTTTGACAGTTTCGTGTGCTTGAGAATATCTGCTACCTTTCCCCTTCCTTTTGCCGTATAAAACTCCTGTCCCGGAAGCTGCTTGTAGTCGGCTTTGACGTTGGTTTCGTCGTCCATTACCACGCAGTCAAACTTCGTCAGCATCGTCGTGTACAGCCTCCGGGATCGCGCTTTGGCCGTCGTATTTTGTTTATCATCGCGATTTGGAGTCACTACCTTCTTGTAAGTCGATAGTCCGGCTCGTTTTTTGGCTCGATGCACGGTTGTAGACGATACACCCAGCTTATTTGCGGCATCTCGGAGAGATAGGTTAGGGTTTCGCTTGAAACTACCGGCAACTCTCTTTGTCGTCTCAGCGGCTTCCGGTTTTCGATTTCCCCCGATCCAGACTTCCTGGCTGTCGACAAACGTTCCCCAAACACTTTAATTACATTTGTAACGGTTGATTTGGCAACTTTTAGCGATTTTGCCAACTTTGCGTGCGAGTAGCTCGGATTTTCGCGATGCGCGAGCAAAATTTTGATACGCTGCTCTTCTTGCTTGGACGGCATTTTGACAACTGAAGAGTGAATTCCAAAATCAAAATAGGAGCAACATTCTACACACACACACCTTCAAAATGAGGGGTGTTCAGGTTTTTTAGGTTTTTTAAATGCAAAATTGAAAGAAATACGTCAAGTTGATATTGACCAAATTTTGATCGTATCGCCCTTTAGCCATTGCTTACGGTATGACTTCGATTTTCACGACCCATTGCCACGACAGTAGGTCGAGCGGGGAAACTTACAAACCTTATCAGCGCTTCCTTCTGGCTTGTAGATGAGCAAGCGCAGGCGATAATTTGCGAGCCAGAATGCGCAATCGCGAGAAAACGGACGGATAGTAAAAATGTTCGTAACAAGAGAGCGAAAAACACAACCGTAGTGCCGCTCAATCGAACTTGGATTCCTAATGAAACCATTTTGGTTCGAATCGTGTGCTTTATACTGGCGTTTGTATTGTCTATGTTTGTCTATGTTTGTATTAAACATGAAATGAAACCTAACGAAATAAAAAGAAGAAGACAATTTGAACAATTTGTCACCCGTTTTTGAGGACCCGGAAAGGGAAAACCATGTTTGCAACCTGTTAATATGCAGATTTGTATGGGAGCAAAAGGAGGTCCTTTTTAAGTAAAAAGTTAAACTACGTATACTAATAGCCCTAAATTGAAAATTTAATCAAAACATTTGGATGTTTTTCTAATCAAATGCTGTATAAATAAAGTCATTCTGTCCAGTCAAACGAGAGTTAAACGCGTTCAAAAACCTTTCACTTTTGCGTAACGCCCTCATTTTTCAAAACTTTCAAATGACACCCGGTATAGAAAAGAGAAACGTAGTCCTACGTTAAAAAAAATTTTCCCAATAGAAAAATTTGTTTATTTGTAGTTTCTCTTGCGCTTTACGGCAAGAGTAGGGTGTCAATTGAAAATCTTTAAATAAACTACCGTTACAAATTGAACGCTAAAATTTTCACGATTTTCACGATGTTCACATCAATCGAACATTATCCGTTCAACTATCGAACATTATCCGTTATTGATTTGAAACTATTAAAAATATCAAAAATAAAAGGCGATATCTTATAATTTTGTTTTGCAGACTTGTTAAATGCACAATACTTCCCTATCACAGATTTCAAATGTGAGCAAGGGAGGTCTCATATGTAGCAGTGAACAATATAAAGCGGGTACACTTTCGAAAAAAATTCACTCGTTTGGCAGTGCTGGAGCTATGCGGAGCAAAAAGCTAGTATGGATTTGCAGCACTGACCCAGGAGGGTGCACTAGCTTCATTCGCCAGTGCGGAATGCGGTCGCCTCTATTCTAGTACAGGTTCATTAAAAATAATAACAATAACATTCATTACACATTGTTACGTAGTCCTACGTTAACTCTGCGTACAAACCCATTGAACTGCCCCTTCTAGTTTTTGTATAAGCATTTGGTTCGTATGAAATCCGAACGGTTTATCGTCGTTTAACAAGTGAATCGATATACGAACGCTTAAGAACCTTAATGTAGAACATTGTCTTTTAGCAAATTTCAGATGACCTCTTTTCTTAAACGGTATATAATTTCAGATCATCCATGAAATTTTGAAGTCATGTTTAACATTTTTAAATTAAATCCTAGAGGGTTTGAGCTGTTTAGTGGAATACTTGTAACTAGAAATGAGAAGAAAAACTAGTATTATCCATTTAATTCCAACTACCTTGGCTTATCTTGACAGATACGCGTATTTCGTCTACAATGTGCATACTTCTTCAGTGTCTCCACAGTGACACCGAAGAAGTCTTCACGTTGTAGACGAAATACGCGTATCTGTCAAGATAAGCAAAGGTAGTTGGAATTAAGTGAAAATACTATTTTTTCTTCTCATTTCTAGTTATTTTTAAATTGATTTTTTTTCTCGTGGCTACGACACATTGTCTAAACTTTCGCGTTTATAATGGATACGCAAGTTCGCATACAATTGCAGCAGAACAACAATCTGCAGACATTCAATTACAAATAGAATTATTTTATATTATAACAATCTTATATGACATTTTTTATGAAATTTTTAGGTTCGCATTATGCATCTTTGCAAGTTGTAGCCCATCCAATTGTCATAATATATTTAAAAGATAAGTTTTTTTTTGAGAAAAGGGCAAATATACAACAAATTCGACTCAAGAAAGCTTCTTCCTTCTTCGAAAAATATGATTTTTTTTTTTAAAACCCACAATAATCCGTCATTATTGTCCAGTGTATAAGCAAACTGTAAAGTTTGTTTCTTCCGACTCCGTAGTTTTCGAAGTTTTTGGCCACGAAATTAGAGTAAAATTAAGTTTAGATTTTCTCGGTCTAATAACCACCGCGGTGGGTGAGTTTTTTGTTTTGTGAAGAAGA
Organism: Aedes japonicus; assembly: GCA_034211315.2. Taxonomy (NCBI): domain Eukaryota; kingdom Metazoa; phylum Arthropoda; class Insecta; order Diptera; family Culicidae; genus Aedes; species Aedes japonicus. The sequence goes on along the minus strand of JASCZW010003234.1, from coordinate 67,251 downwards.
AAATCCAAGATTTGAACACTGCAAAAAAGATAAGTAATTGATTGCAATTGGCCAAGCCATTTTGCATCTCTGCGTGATCACGCACACATTAGCAGCCCATCAAGTGGTATAATTTCATCGAACCACACTCGTTGCGCTTCACACCCCACCAACGTTCGCCACCCGGCAGCAGCAGCAGCAGCAGCTCAGCAGCTCATATAAGATACGTTTTTTTTTGTTTCTCTTGTTCTCTCGTGGATACATTGTAATTTCATTTTGTGTTGTATTTAGCTGTAATATTGTATCTGTATTGTCATTGTTTCAGTGGTTCCTTCTTTCAAATATGAGTTATCCCTTACAATTATATTTATCAGCTGATCGTTGACGCTACAAAAACATGCACTTTCAAAACTGCTTATTTATTTTGTTGTACTTGTTGTTAGCAATTGCTTTGCTTCACTGAATCTTTCACTATGGATTAATAATTTTTCTTAACATGAGCCTTTCAGTTATGTTGTGTATTATTCTTTACGTCTGGGATCAATTAACAAATATATTCAATGACTAAGTTTTTCAACTAGGATTTTTAAAAACGACCAAATCTGCTAGTGAACATCTCGACGTTACCCTTTCTCTGTTTCCTGATGCGCTGTACATTCGTCTCGAAATGGTCAACTATCCCGCTGCCTTGTATGCTGAATTTGGCGGCCTCCGTGGTGCTAGTTTCTGTATAGGGAGGCAATAAGGAGCGCAAATCCTCTGAAAAATTATCTTTCATCGCCCGTACTTATATTCTTAAACATTCTTCTCTTTTTAAAGAGCGAGTAATGGCGCTATAACCATGAGCATCACTTAACCTTCTTTGACTTGATGCTCCCAACGACCATATTAAAAGAAATTTTGGTTCTGTATACCAAACAGGACATTCGGTTTAACTATCCTCTCCGACTATTCATTCCCATTTTCCTTTGTCCGTAGTCAGCCTTCGGTAGACTACGTGAGTTCCCCTTGTCTTCTTAAGGTGGATACCAAATCCTCCCTATCTCCAACGGTTGCATGGACGTGGCCAGGTGCCGAGTTGGAAAAACTTCGTCTACCTGTGCGGTTGTTTGTACCTTGGGTTATGATCTGTCAAAAATGCAAGCAGATGGGATATATGACCCAATGCCAATACAAATCCTTTTGCTCCTCTGTCAGACTGACTTTGATTTGGCTGAAGAGGGAACATCAGTCAGTTTTCTGGAAGCAACCTTCACGGAAGCGAAGACGAGTCCGCCCACGGAAAGTTGCTGAGAAGAGCCCCGAGATCAGCCAGCCCATTTCAAAGAAAAGTGGAAAAAGGGAAAACCCAATTCCTCCTGGTTTCCGCAGTACTTACTACAACCAGGACTTTCCATGTTTTCCGGGAACATCCAAAATCCCCGATGCCCCGATTTTAAGAACATGACATTGTCGAAGGTATCTTCAAATACCTCGACACATCTGACCCTCTTAAACGCATTGTTCTGGCAATGCTTCCCACTGTGAAGACTTTTTTGAAGCAATTGACAATAAAGGGGCCTTTCTAGCAGCAATAATTTCCTTCGATGGATAATTTTCCAAATGTCGGGGATTTGATCACTATTCTGCAGAGGAATTGTTGAGGTCTTGTTCCTAAATTGGAATCTTTCAAATATTTAGCTCACACTACCGGTTGTGATGCATTCGCTCTTTGTGAAACATGGCTCTCTTCCGAAATCGATCTTCCATTTGTCCATTTGTCAGGCTGTTATTTAAAATAAAAGCCTTTGCATTGCTTCTGTAGATATTCCTCCTAGAGCCTCGGTTAACCGAAAAAAACTTTCAGATATTTGTTCGGTCCTTCCTACTCCACGGTTGATCATGGGGGATTTCAACTCTCATGGTTCAGGCTGGGGAAAACTGTACGATGACAACCGGTCTTCTCTGATATATGACCCTGTGACAACTTAAATATGACAGTTCTTAACAATGGAGAAGTAACACGTTTGGCTGGTACATCCTCAGTTGGCAGTAGGTTAGACCTCACACTTTGTTCGAATTCATTATCGTTAGTTTGCACATGGAATGTGATCCAGGATCCCCACGGTAGTGATCGGATTTCGATTGCCACCGGGTTCAATCCATCGGAATCCATCAACGTCGCGTATGATCCGTTACATCGATTGGACAAAGTTCAGGACAGCAGTAGCTGAAGCCGTAACGACGGTAGAAAGGCAAACATACAAATAACCTGATCTTAGACAGCGCGTTTCAAGTTCCAAATCGACCAGTTCCAGGAACGTCATTTTGCAGGAAACCTCCTTTTCCATGGTGGGATCAGCAATGCACCGAGATTTACCGTAAAAAGTCCGACGCGTATAAAGTTGGAACACCTGAGCACTTCGAGCGCGAACTTAAGAGCTTTATCAATGCCAAGAAACGCGGATACTGGCGAAGATTCGTGGACGGGCGATCGCGTGAAACGTCTATGAACATTCTTCGGAATACGGCGCGAAGATTGCGTAACCGAACTACGAACAACGAGAGCGAGGAGTACTCGGACCAATGGATCCTCAAGTTTGCTCGAAAAGTTTGTTCAGATTCTGTGCCGGCACGGATGATTCCACGCAAAACCGCGAATTAGATAGATGAGAACAGCCAACCTTTTTCAATGGTAGAAATGTCTCTCCAGCAATACGGCTCCAGGGGCTTATAGGATCAAGTTCAACTTGCTTAAGGATTTCCAAGGACGTCGCTAAGAGGTGCACGTTGAACTTGTTTAATCAGTTTCTGGAACTCAACATTGTACCGGATGATTGGAGATGGGTGAGAGTTATTGCCATTCGAGAACCTGGCAAACCACAATTCCTATCGAACTATTGAAGAAAATGATCCTCTTCCGCCTGGACAAATGGGTTGAGACGAACAACCTGCTTTCAGATACTCAATCTGGTTTCCGTAGGGGTAAGGAAATGAACGACTGTCTCGCGTTGCTTTCCACAGATATTCAGTTAGCTTTTGCTAAAAAGGAGCAAATGGCGTCGAAGAAATCTTGATTTGGGAGGATGGATGTGGGTCGAGATCATAGGCGTAGCTTAGGCTGATGCAAAATTTGAAATATTTGCTCCCCTAAACTTAATCGACGCCAATTTGGGTCCTGATAGTTCCCAAAAAAATTTGAACACATTTGGTTTTAATTTGGCTTTGCATCACGCCATTCAAAGTTTGTATAGGAATTAGTATGAAGGATCTCAAACTTACATTTCCAGATCCCTAACATCTTGATATTATGTTCTTAAATCAAATTTTATAAAGATTCATATAGTGTAAGTTGTCAACTATCAAAATGCCGAAGATACCTGACATGTAAATTTTATACAAAAATAGTTATTCAATAAAGCATAAAATACACACTTTAGGTATGATGTTGTATTCTTATTTTTGTTTCCTTATTATTTATATGTTTTTTTTATTTTATATTCATATATTTTATGTATTTTATTTTATATACATTATTATATATATTTTATATATTTTATATTTATATATTTTATGTACATTACATATTTTTACTTCTTATTATTATATTTGTTGAATAACTATTTTTGTATAAAATTTACATGTCAGGTATCTTCGGCATTTTGATAGTTGGCAACTTTCACTATATGAATCTATATAAGATTTGGTTTAAGGACATAATTTCAAGATGTTAGGGATCTGGAAATGTAAGTTTGAGATTCTTCATACTAATTCCCATACAAACTTTGAATGGCGTGTGCAAAGCCAAATTAAAACCAAATGTGTTCAAATTTTTTGGGGACTATCAGGACCCAAATTGGCGTCCATTAAGCTTAGGGGAGCAAATATTTCGAATTTTGCATCAGCCTAGCGTAGCTAGAGGGGGGCAGAGGGGGGCCGTTGCCCCCCCCCCTAACTTTTGAATACATTTTTAGAATCTTAATGTTTGCTTCAATTTTTTCTTATTTAGTGTTAATGTTTGATTGATTGCCCCTTTGCCACAATGAAAAAGCGCGAAGCTGCCTCGATTTTGTGACAAGATGTAGCAAAAAGTGAAAAAAGTGGACATCCATGAGAATTTTTTTTAATAGTAGAGACTAAATTTTTTGTAACATATGATATTCCACGGGCGAGACGAAACGACTCATATCCGAATTTTAGAGACAAGACAGCATGCTAATCAGAGCGAAAAGTTGCAGTTGTTTTATCCTATTCAAAGATTTTATCCGTTGCTATGAGCATGAGTAAGATAATAAACATGATTGACCACCCGAGGCTGCTACTCCGTTGTTGCCAGATGAGCTGTTATTACACACAGAACCAGCAGTTGATGCTTGGGACTAGCTTACATTCTCAATGTGAGAAAAAACTGGTGATCTCAAACTAATTTAATAACCAGCCTCGCCCGAATGCAGGTCAAATTAGGGAAGGAAATTTCATAAGAAGGAAAACACCAACGCGATCATACGTTAAACTTGCGGTTATATCCTAGATATAACCCACCTCTATTTTTTATAATATTAATACCTATTTCTGATTTGATCCTATTTATACAAACAGTGCTATTGGAGCCAATCACAAAATGGAATAGTGGTTTACTTGCTCCAGGATATGGTGGTACGGCGAGCATGGCAAACCAATATTATGGATCACAATTATTTGTAATTCCCCCCTTCAGATCATCAGCCCGGCAAACCCCCACATCTCACCAGGAAGCATTTTTGTTGCTTAATTTTCTGTGCTCACTCGATTACTCTCATCGCTGAATAATAGATAACCAAAACAATACAAAAGGCGCCACGGCCGATAGCAAAATAGTGCGTAGTAAAGCATCGACACAACCTTTCACAGCCGATGCTCGAAGCAAACTTTTTTTTTGTAAACTTTTAATTTTTGCAACTGCACCAATCCTAAAGAAGCTACTTAAGAACAATCTATGCGAATCCATTTAAAATTGCGATTTAGGGATTTGGTAAAAGTAAGAGTGTGTAGATGCATTTCGTGCCTTCTGGCAACTTTATGCTTCTACTGATGTCCTGGCTCATTGGGTTAGCATCAACCGGGAGAGACTTGACCCTATGCTCAACGATATCATTATCTTCAATCCGCTCAATCAACCGCTATGTTTTGTGATACATTGGATGGGTTAACATTATTTGAGATAACTCAATACAAACGTCATCAAAATTTTGCATATTGACAGGCAGTCTATGAAGACCCTCATAGTACCTTATAGTAAGATGCTTAGAGGTGGGCTGGAAGATTCGATGAGGTACCTCACAGATTTTTTATCTGTTTCTATGAGAGAAAACCGGTGTTTTTGCGGTGTTGTTTTGTCAATATATACACTGAAAATTTATTTTCGTAAACTAGCTTTCACTGGTTTCGTAAACATGGATTTTGTACATAGAACAAATGTCTCGTAAATTGTATGAAAGATTCATAATGCTTGTCATCTGGTGAAATCATTATATCTCTTTGTACAGTGCACAAAATGAATTTCATGAAGGTCAACCAATTGCTGCTTCTCTTCAATCGTACTTATACATGTTGGTATTGCTCGTCGGGTGCGTTGGAATCATGGAATCATTGACTTATTTCAATAACATACTGAGTCGATGTAGAAAATCTGTCAGTCAATTATGCAACCACTAGAGTTTCTTTTTTATTGATAAAAAAAATATTCGTAGTAGTTTACATTGTTTCCGGACAATGCACGAATGTTCTTTCTGTGCCAATAAATGCTTCGTGTTTTAGACAGTTACACGTGTGGCATTGAGTACGGGGAGCAAATCTATTAACAACGAATACAACGAATAGATTTGTTACTCCTACCGTCGATTTCGTAATAAAATTTAAATTTAATTTTCAGTGTGGGTGAGAGGGTCGTGGAGGAAAAGTACATTTTCAGTACAAACTGTGAACAAACTCGGTGATTATCCTATTCAAAAATCCAACACGACTGTAAAGTGAATATTTCGACACATGACAGTACCCGCTAGATTTTACCATGGTAGCTATTTAATGCGGTTCGAAAACCTAAGTTTTTAAAAATCATTTTTGTTTTTGTTTTTAATTCTAGAACAAGCCTAGCATTGTTGAATCTTGTTGCCAAGATTTGACGGGTATTGTAAAGTACTTTGGGTAAGCGTAGAGAAGATAATCCAACCGTCGTTCAGGCGGATTGCCACAAAGTGAGGGCTCGATTTCTTCTCTAGCCGGTGGAACTTGGAAATGTCACTACTCTTCTGGTCCACCGAGCGTTGTGTTGTCCGTTGTATAATGTTATGTATCCAGTGTGTGCAACCGCTGGTTGAAGACGGTGTAATTTTCTCTCTCTCATTTTCTCTCTCTCTCTCTCTCTTTTAAAACATATCTTGCCCCACCCTATTTGAAATCCTGGCTACGCCTATGGTCGAGATCCGTGTGATGTCTCGCCTCATGCCCAATCATTATTCTTTGAACGCTCATTTATAACGAATTGGGCTGAGAGAACAGCAATCTCTGTGAATGTGGACAAGGTTGCCAGGACGCAGATCACATTGCTTGGTCTTTTGGCGAGCCTCGTGGAGTCAGATCTGAGCTCTATGATTCGAGGTAAAAACCCAATGTACCGATTCGAGATATTTTGGCTAGACGTGATCTGGAGTTTATTAAACTCATTTATCTGTTTTTAACTAACATTAACCTTAGATTGTAGTTTGTTTAACCTGTATGTTTAGTATTATTTTTGCTTTATCTGTGTTTGTGTGTTTTTTCACTTTCTCAAAAATGTTCAAGTCAAAAGAGAACCCAAAGTTGTATAGTTATAAGTTTTTAGACAATTCAGAATTTAAAATAAATGTGTTATGTAACCCATACTTTAAATTTCCTATCCCATGAATTTTTATTCTTATTGACCTCGAGACGGCCGCGAGTAATCGTTTCTATCCTCCTAACTTTAGTTTTGAGATAACTGATGTATAATAATATGAGCCTGCCCTTCGGTTCAGAAAGAGGTATGGGCGCGTTCTACGAAGTTGGCCACGGCAGATTTCATGTGTGAATAGGCTGCCACATCAACGTTCAAAAGTGCCAGAATCAAATCTTGACATCTATAACCACACATGATGGAACTGAGTAAACGAGTGGAAACTCATCGGGAATGATCTCTCCTATGCATCCGTCGCACCATTCTGAACGGCCGCTGTGAGAATATCGCCATGAACATCTCATTTGCGATGCTATGTTACCAATAACTAATGCTTCCCTATCCTATGACCGCGAGCAATACCAAACATCCTACAGCCAACTCTTCAAAAGGTAGGGGTAGACCCACGGAAACGCGGACTCACAAAAACACTGGGACAACACACACAGAGCAATAAAGAACGGTATAAACCCTAACCAATTTTACTTTCAGCCAAATGTTCTAACACAAGGTAAGCAATCTAATGACCACTTCAAAATATACTCAATATTCACGACCTAATATATAACGGGGAAATAGAAGGACCATCAGGGCACCCAAGTGAAACGATGTGGATAGAGAGCATGGGACTGCCTCCTCCTTATTGTTAACATTTCGCGGAACGAGGGCGGGCTCTTCGACCCCATCTATTGGGTTTATTCTGAGTGCTCGATTCTTATGCTGTTGGTGTGAACTTGCTTTTGGAAGGAGATTCTCTTCCCTATATTCGCGGGTTTCGCGTAAGTGTCTCTGCTAACGGGCCCGCCCAAACGTTTTTGGGCTTTAATACAAGAGCTTAATGATCACAAACAAAATGCTATGGAAAGTTTCCTTGCTATAATAGGTGGTAGTCTTTCATTATCATCAACAACTGATGTATAATAATATTAAAACTTGGCTATGTAAAGTTGATTCGAATGAACCTGTACAATTAAATGATTTAATTTAAAAAAAAACATGCCGTGATTGGTTCCGTCGCTTAAAAGACGATGATTTTGATGTTGACGACCGTCCACGCGAAGGAAGGCCGAAAACCTTTGAATAATTTTTCAAATAGACGTATCTAACATTTAAAACAGACTGGGTAAATGCGGAAATAGTATCATTGAGCAATACAGGGTGGCCACACAATCTTAATATAAAAATTCCCGCATTTTTCCCGAATATTTCCCGCATTTTTGCCTTGTTTTCCCGACTGTTAAGATGAGTTAATATAAATTACTCGTAGATAAATCTCTGAGCTCCCAAACTTTTTCCGGTTTGATTCACCACCAGACACTTTCTATTTATTAAAAATACGCTTTTTTGTGCAACAGGATTGGTCCTTCTTGGTTCTAGCCAAAGTTTGTCCAAACCATTTTCTTTTCTCTGGAATCCGGCTAACAACGTCAGACGGCATTGAGCACAGCTGCCCAAATTCTTCTTTCACCATGTGTTAACACCCTTATAGTACGTTCAAACTATAGCTAATATTACGTGTGTAAAGTATCTGGATATCAAATGACATGCACATTATTTCCAGTGAAAACTAGATGTACAGTTGCTGATATCAAGATACTCTACATCACTCAATATAAGCAGTAGTGTGAACGTATTATTGCAAACGCAATTCGCCAAACTTCAAACACATTCGCCACCACATTAAAGATAAGTTCATTTCTCGCCTCACCTGTTACTGCCGTGTGGCCAGATCTTCTAAAGGCATCTTCAACGTTGGTTCAAATCGTGCTTTGGATTTATTTGTTTAGACCAAACGCAAAAACATCGCTGCATCGCTGATGTTTGTAAATTTTGTTTTATACCGGATCTATTTTACATCATTTCAGAACTGATATAAGCTTCTAAGTTTCTTACTGAACGCACTCTTCAAAAATTTAATTTAATGAACTTCGAATATCTATGAAGATTGGGTGGAAATATCTATAATGAACATGCCAGAAGTTGATTAAACTTCTCGGCAGTCGAATAAAATAATTGGAAGTTTCCACATAATCATGAAGTTTGCTCGCTGTCTTTCGAGAAGAGAAATGGTGGAACTTTAGAAAAGTTCATTAAATTGCCGAAAAATTATTAACGTTTCTGGAAACTTGGATGAACTTCCAAAAAGGTTGCTGATAATCCATGGAATAGGAACAACTTTCTGGAAATGACGGGAACTTAAAAAATCAGAAGTTGTTAAACCGTACAAGAACTTTTTATGATCTCCAAGATTGTGAAATGGTGGAAATTCTATGAAATTGATTAAATAGTAGTTGGTTTCTTTATTCTCGTTTTGATTGGGTTCGAAAAATGATCGAGTAGTAAGAAGTTTAAGTTCTTCTTAAAACTTAAATACCCTGAACTTTTGGGATGCTTTCGGAACGATATGAAAGTTTCTCGATCACTTGGAAAGATCTCTGAAGTTCTAGGAAGCTGTTTCCTAATCTTTTCGAATGCTCAAAAGAATCCAGTTTCCTGTTTATCTGGGACGTTTACTGAAATTCTGGAAAGTTCCCCGCTCTTAGGGGAAGTTTTCTGGAATTCTTGGAAGATCGCAGGACTACTGAGAAATTTTCTGAATTGCTGAATCCCATGGGAGTTTTTTCAAGCCTTTGGAAAGTTCCCTGAACTTCTGGGAAATTCTATTAATTTGTGGGACGTTCTATGAACTCCGAGATGTTTGCTGACCTTTTGGAAAGTTTCCTAATCTTTGGGGGATTTCCATGATCTTTGTGAGCATTTCCTGAATATCTGAGAATTTTTTGAATAATTCATGAGAACCCCTGAACTTCAAGAAAGTTTCTTAAACTCCTACATGTTTGCTGAACTTCTAAGAAGTTCTGTATTTGTCTAGCAAGTTTCATGAAATTCTAAGAAGTTCACTAAACCTTTAGGAAGATCCACAAACTGTTGAAAAGCTTCATGAATTGCTTCACTGTTCTCTATTAGAAGTACTCTTATTTTCAGGAAAGTTCCTTGAATTTTTGGGAAGTTTCCTGAACATCTTGATTAGTTCTATGAACTTCTGAAAAATACCCAAAATAATCTGATAAGTTTTCTAAACTTCTGGAAGCCTTCGGAATTTCGGAATTTCTGGATAGTTACCTAACTTCTGTGAAAAACCCTTTACTTTAAGAAACTTCCCTGAACTCGTGGTAAGCTCCTTGAATTTGTGGACAATTCCATGAATTTCTAGGAAACAATCTGAATTTCAGGAAAGTTGTCTGAATTTCTAGGAAGAACCCTTAATTTCTGGAAAGCTCCCCGATTTTCTGGAATGTTCCCTGATTTTATGGTATGTTCCTTTGACATCAGGGAGAATAGCTAAACCTCGGGAAAGTCTAAGTCAAATCTAAAATGTATACCGAGCTTCTGATAAGTTTCCTTAGAAAGTGCACTGAATTTACAAGATTTTTTTCGAACTTTTGGAGATAATTTTTGTCCATCAGTTTCTTAACCTTTTCCGATGTTGGGGCCGTAAATACTGCGGGCCGTAAGTCTTAAGGACAGATTTGCAAAAATTCCTCAGGGTCACCAACCCCCAAGTTTTCGTCGAGAGAACTAGCTGAGGACATACGCCAACATCCGTTAGGCTGCAGGGCTACTATGTAACACTAAGGCCAACATATCCAGCTGCATCGCAACAATTGAAAAAAGTCATCAGTTGACTCTAGTTGTCGCATAATGTCTAGGATCATATCCCTTGGCATGCTGAAACGTCGCAGAAAGTGCTTCTTGTCATAGGTTGGCGTGGCGCTATCTATCACTATCAGCACTATCTAAATTCGTTAAAAAGAGATGCATGCATTCACACACTCACCACTACTCAAACCAATCCATGGTAAAAAGTTTGCGAAAAATCCTCGGTCTCTGAAAAAAACAAAACTTCTGATCTCTGGATATTGTATGATTGACAAGATGATAGTTATTGGTGGGTTTAACAACAAGAAATACTACACCGGTGCGGGGAACGCAAAGTTGGTCTGTTTTAGCTGGTTCTTTTTAAGTTTGCTAATGCAAATCAACTATAAGGATGTTAAAATAGACCATCGCTGAAGATGCTCTAAGCGGTACGTTTTAAACAGGCTGAACAATGAGATCAGCGGACCGAGTAAATGACTAAAACGCTACTCAAATCATTTGAAAAAGGTGTGAGTATGGTTCCTTCCATTTGACAAAAATTCCCGATGACTTTTGAAATTCCCGCCTTTTTCCCGCATATTTCCCGATGATTTTGGATTCCCGCATTTTTCCCGCATTTCCCGATTTTCCCGAGTCTGTGGCCACCCTGGCAATAGCACATACGACATTAATTATTAATTATTAATAAACGTGTATTAATTATGTTAGTAGCAGTCAGCTAACGGCACAGTCTCAGTTTGTTCACTTTTGCGATTTACATCCTCCTCCTCGCACGGAGAATATATAAAATAACAATTAATGTATGATTTACATCCTCTTGAAAAGTAATACTTGAATCGTTCCTGATGAGCTCGTGGTTGCCTCTAGCTAGCGTCCACCGGTGAAGTTCAAGTTCGGTCTGGAAAATACGCACTACGATGATAAACAATACAAAAACAGAACGCCGTCGTCGTGCTGCTCGAAGTTGCGCTTTAGGCAAAAATTGCAACCGATGGAATGCCGGCCGGCCGGCTAGTCAACAACTAACTGGTTCGAGAAGGTGAAGGCAGGTGGCAGGGAGCGTGTTTATCGATGAGCTAAGCTGATTTAAAATTTCAAATACTAACGGCGCTGTGGACATTCTTTCGCCGTGATTGTTATTGGAAATGAATTATCGATAAAACCGAGCTCCTAGGTGCTAATCATTTTAACTTTTGCTGTGCTAAGAGTTTTGCGACAATCGTGCTTGGTTGGTACCTGCTCCTGCTGTTCGTGTTGACGAAACTTGTTGGAGGAAGTTGAGGAGTTTCTGTCATTCATTACGTCACGCGGAAAGGAAAAGTTTGCTAATCACACTGAGTTTTCATGTTTTTATCGAACAAAAAACTAGATCACACATTGATTTGACCGTGTGTAGAGGAAAGTTTGACAAGTTTTTCATTAATATATTTAAAAACGCCCCAGACAAACATTTCGTCGTCCGAAGGGTAATCAGTATTTCCGGGAACCAATTCTCGTTATGGGCGAAATTTCGATCCGCCATAAACTCATCAAATTCCACTCAGCTGGGCAGAGAATCTACTTGCGGTTCCGTTCAGAGTCAAGGTCGCGTGACAGACGAAACGAGAGAGAATGGAAGAATCGCGCATTGAGACGCCCACACGAAAGGTGCCGGTAAACTGATTTCCATTCTATTATGCAAGCGGCAATGCGGCTTCGACACGGCTGTCATGGAGCAGGAAGCCGGACTGGGACGGAAAACGCAGATTAATCCTCCTAGTGAGCACAGTGAAAAAAAAACAAACAAAAGTCTTCAATGTCAACATCACATCAGAGAAGATGTCGAAAAATAGATGATATGGAAGTTGTTTTGTTGTTATTATAACACTCTACTTTTTCTTGCTGTGTGACACGTGCAAATGTAAACATATATACAGTCGTGATAAATTCAAAAGATCTTATTTTAATTTCCTTTTGAATTGGTTCAACCGCGTGCGAGAAAGCAGCGAACATCAAACATAAACAGAAATTGTTCTTTTCAAGTGATATGGTTTCTGATCCGATATTTGGCCTACTAAGCAATACTAAGTTTAAAGAAAAAGGAAGCAATTGTTCATTTTTCTTAGAACGGATTTTTAACAAAAATGAACAATTTGGTGTTTGACTTTCTGGCTAAAAGAAGTAATATCTATACATATAAACATAAATTTCTGTTGTGTGTTTGTCTGTCTGTCTGTCTGTCTATCTATCTATCTGTCTGTCTGTTTGTCTATCTATCTATCTGTCTATCTGTCTGTCTGGTTGCCTGTCTGTTTGTCTATCTATCTATCTGTCTGTCTGTTTGTCTATCTATCTGCCTGTCTGTCTGTCTGTCTGTCTGTCTGTCTGTCTGTCTGTTTGTCTATCTATCTATCTGTCTATCTGTCTGTCTGGCTGCCTGTCTGTCTGCCTGTCTGTCTGTCTGTCTGTTTGTCTATCTATCTATCTGTCTGTCTGTCTGTTTGTCTATCTATCTATCTGTCTATCTGTCTGTCAGGCTGCCTGTCTGCCTGTTTGTTTGTCTGTCTGTCTGTTGTCTGTCTATCTATCTGTCTGTCTGTCTGTCTGTCTGTTTGTCTATCTGTCTGTCTGTCTGTCTGTCTGTCTGTCTGTCTGTCTGTCTATCTATCTATCTAACTATCTATCTATCTATCTATCTGTTTGTCTGTCTGTTTATCTGTCTGTTTATCTGTCTGTTTATCTGTCTGTTTATCTGTCTGTTTATCTGTCTGTTTATCTGTCTGTTTATCTGTCTGTTTATCTGTCTTTCTGTCTGTCTGTCTGTCTGAACCGTATAGACTCGGAGACCACTAAAGCGATCGGCGTGAAATTTTATATGGAGAAGTTTTTGGGACCGGAGATGGTTCTTAAAATTGTAAGAGACCCCTTCCCTTTTCTTAAAAGGAGGGCTCCCGTACAAATGAAACACATATTCCTGCATGCACTCGAGAATTAATCAAGCAAAAAATGTTTCCATGGTCGTTTGAGACCCCTCCCCTCTTTGGAGGGGGAGGCTTGCATACAAATTAAGCAGAAGTTTCTGCATAACTCGAGAACTTATCAAGCAAATGGAACCAAATTTGGCAGGGAATGGTTTTTGACTACCAGAAATGTTTCTAAGATGACTTAAGACCCTTCCCGTTTCTGAAAAGAGGGGCTCCCATACAAAAGAAGCACACATTTCTGCATAACTCGAGCACTAATCAAGCAAAGGGAACCAAATTTAGCATGTGAGAGTTTTTCGAAGCAAAAAATGTTTCTATAGTCGTTTGAGACTCCTCCACTCTTTGGCAGGGGAGGCTTTCATACAAATGAAGCCCAAATTTCTGCATAACTCGAGCACTTATCAAGCAAATGGAATCAAATTTGTCAGTTTGAGGTTTTTGACTGCAAAAAAATGTTTCAAAGATGACTCAAGACCCCTCTCCTCTCTGAAAGGAGGGGCTCCCAGAAGGGTTTCCAGAAATTTAAAATGTTTCTTATGCCTCCAATAATTTCGAAAAAGTTATCAGAACTTTTGAAATGTTCTCAGAATTCCTAAAAAATCTCAAAATTTCAAATAAAGAAGGCGGAATTTTCAGAATGGTACTGAACTTCTTAATGTTACCAGAACTTTTCAAAATATTTCCGATGCTACCAGTGGGTTTCCAAAACTGCAAGTGTCCCAAAAATTTCAAAAATATTCTCAAAACTTCGACAAATTTCCTAAAAACTTCCAAAAAGTTCATAGAGTTTTGGAAAAAAATCAGTTTTTCAAAAGTTCCCAGAACATTCAAAAAGTTGCCTTCAGTGTCAAAAAAATCAGATCTTCCACCAAGTTTCCTAAATTTCCAGATAGATTTAATACTTTCAAGAATATTTCGAGATTATCCAAAAATTCATAGAAAATTCTGAAAGTTCTAAAATCTCCCATTTCCGTAGTGGGTTTCTGAGCAAGTTTTCAGATTTTTCCAAAATTTCAAAAACGTTTTCAGATTGTTCCAATACTTTTCAGAACTTTCAAGAAGTTCCAAGAACATTTTCCGAGTTACCAAAATGTCCTCGAAATTTCCAAAAAATCTTTTAAAACTTTCAAAAAGGCTCTGAGAGTTTAAAAACTTTCGATGCTTAATGCTTCTACAATTTTGGAATAGTTTCCAGAATCTAGAACTTCCAAAAGTTCTCAAAAATTCCAAATTGTTTTGAGAACTCTAAAGAAGTTTCAAATATGTCCAAAATACCCAAGATTTTTCAAAAAGCTTCCAGAAATACCTAAAAGATTTCAGAGCTTCAGAATGTTGTGAAAACTTCCAGAAAGTTTTCAGAGGGTCCAAACTATCCCCTGATAATCCAAGAAATTCCCAGGATTACCAAAATATCGCCCGGAAAATCCAAAATGATGCTAGAAATTTCAAAAAAATTTCAGATTTTCGGAAAAGTGCCCAGAGTTTGGAAATGTTACAGAAAGTTCCAAAAAGTACCAAAACTTCCAATCAGTTTTCCGAACTTTCTGAATGATTTCCTTATAAGTAACAAAATCCTGAACTTTTCAATGTTCAGAACTAATCAATTGTCCCAAGAAATTGAAAAAATATCTCAAAACTTCCAAAACGTTTTCTGAACTCCCCAAAATTTACAGAGACTGTACAAATGTCCTCAAAATTTCAAAAAATATTTTCATTGCTTCCAAAACGTTCCCAAATCTCCCAAAAAGTGCTCAGAACTTTCGAGAAATTACCCAGTATCCAGATCTTCAAAAAATTCTTAGAGCATTTTAAAAGCTCTGGGAACTTCGTTACCAAAATGAGCAACAAGTGTCCAAACTTCAAAATGTTACCTGAACTCCGAGCAACAAGGTCCCATACATAAAAATGGTCCCAAAATCCTAAAAGTTCACGAAACTGTCTGAACTTTCAGAATATTTCCTTAGTAAGCAACAAAATACCGAACTTCAAAATGTTACCAAAACTTTCAGAATGTTTCCTAAACTACCAACAAGTTTCCAGATATACAACAATGTTTTCAAAATTTCAAAAATGTTCTCAAAATACCCAAAAATTTATCAGAAGTTCCCGTACGTTCCAGAAAGTTTCCAGAGTTTGCAAAAAGTTCTAAAACTTTCCAAAAATGCTTAGAATTTTCAAAAAGTTTTTAGAACTTCCAAGATGTTCAAGGAATTCTCAAATGATCCCGGAACTTTCAAATAATATCCAGATTCTAATATTTCTTCTAAGAAGTTCCAATGACTTCAAAAAGGTTTCCAGAGTTTCAGAAAAGTTCTCAAATTTTCCGAAAATTCTCATAACTTTGAAAGGGCTTTCAAAAAATTTCTAGAATTTCGAAGAACATCCTTAATGTTATTGTTGTTTTTGTTGTGTCGTATTTTCGTGACTTTCAGCCTGTGGCTGCTTTGTCACTCCAAGGAAACGACCTGGACTTTTACCACTTACCACTGCGTCACCGGCGCCGTCAAAAATCCAAATTGTTTCCATAATTTTCAAAAGCTTTTCAGAATTAAAAACCAATTCTCGGGACTTCCAAAAAGTTTCCATGTCTTCCATGCAGTTTCCAAAATTCCTTAAGAGATCCCAAAACATTCAAAAAGTTTTTAGACCAACCCTTAAAATCTGAGAACTTTAAAAATTTTCCTAAACATTCAGAAAGTTCTCAGAATGTTCAAAAAGTCTCCAAAACACCTAAGAAATTGTTAGAAATGCTCCAATATTAGAAAAATTCCAATATCGCAAATAATTCCCAAGAGTTTCTTTGAAGGTCCCAAAACTTCGAAATGATCTCGAAAAACCCAACAAGTTCTCAAAATTTCCAAACAGTTTTAGAATGTTTCGTTAATAAGCAACAAAATTCAAAATGTTTCCGAAGTAAACCAAATTAGAAAAAAATGCCCCAAAACTGCAAAAATATTCTCAGAACTTCCAAAAAATTTCAATACTCTTCAAGAAGTCAGATAGAGCTTTCAAGGCATTGCCAGTTTTCCAAAAAGATTCCAGAACTTTTACAAAGTTTCACGTAGTGCAAAAAAAAAGTCTGCCAAGAAGTTCCTCACACTTCCAGAATGTCAGAAAATACCCTGATTATCCGAAAAATCTCAGAAAATTCAAACAGTTTTGAAAACATCCGTTTCCAAAATGAGTAACATGGTTCCTGAACTTCAAATAACATTTGAACTTTCAAATCTAATCAACAGCGCGCTGATTTTTCAAGAAGTTCCCAGAACTTTCAAGAAGTTCCGAAAACGTTTAGAAAGTTTCCAGAAGAACCAAAAGTTTTCCAGATATATAATAATCTCCTAAGCTCAAAAAGGTTTTCAGAACATCTTAAAACATCTAAGATCTTCTAAAAAGTGCCAGTGACTTCCAGAGAGTTCCTAGCGTTTCTAAAAAGCTCTAAATTTTTCGAAAATTCTCGGATCTATGCAAAGGTACAATCGTGTTTTCAAAAATTTTCAACATTTTTTAAGAAATACCAGAAAATCCTAAATGTTCTCAAAATTTCAAAATTGTTTTCAGAACTTCAAAATAGTTACCAAAAACATCCAGGAAGTTCTCAGATTATCGTAAATGTCTACTGATCATCCAAGAAATCATCAGAATTTCCAAGAGATTTCAATATGTTCGAAGTGATTTCTATAATTCCAACGACCAATCCTGTAGTATATGTAGCTTTAAGGACAGAAATATCACGGTCCACATTCATTGCTAACACGGATGTTACAAAGAAAGTTCTCAGAGTATCCTAATGTCCCCAGGTTGGTCAAAACAATTTCAGAATTTCCAAAAATTCCAATACTTTTAAATAATTCCCAGAATTACCAATAAGTTCCCAAAATTTTCAAAAAGCTCCCGAAATTCTAAAATTACCAGAACTTTCGGAATGTTTCCATAATTGGCAAAAAAAATACCGAACTCCGAATGATAACCAGAATTTAAAAAAAGTCGAAGCTACCAGCAAATTTCCAGAACTACTAAAATGTTCTCAAAATTTCAAAAATGTTTTCAGAACATTCAAAAACTTCTCAGAACTTCTGAGAAGTTTTAATGACGTCTAGAAAGTTCCTAAAGCTCACAAATTTTCCTCTCAACTCAAAAAAAAATCCCGGACCTCTTAAATTCTTCCACAGTTTTACAATAGTTTACAGAAATTTAAAAACGTTTTCAGAACTTTGAAAATGTTCTCAAAAATTCCAAAAAGATTTGAAATTTTCCAACATTCTAGAATTTTCAAAAAAATCATAGAACTTTCCAAAAGTTTCCGGAAATCCAAAACACAACAGAACTTCAAAAAAATCCTAAAATTTGGGAATTCCAAAGAAGGTTCTTATAGTTTTCAAAATTCCCAAAATTTCCAAAAAAGCTTAAATACTTCCAAATTATTCACAGAATTACCAACATTTTCCCAGAATTACCAAAAATTTCTCAGAAAATCCAAAATGATACCATGAGTTTCAAAATGTTCTCAGAGCTTCAAAATGATAAAGATTTCCAATTTCCTTAAAATTTTCAGAGCTTCATGAATGTCTTACAAACTTTAAAAATTATCTCAGAACTCCGAAAACTCCGTGAAAGTTTACCCTGATGGTTCACCAAAGTTTTAAGAAAAAAAATCTGTATTACAAAAAATAACAGATTTTCCAAGAAGTTCCTAAAACATCCAGAATGATCCCAGAGTTTCCAAAAAAAATTCAATGGATGGAAGGGGGAGGGGGGGTTTCTCCCATACAAAGAAACACAAATTTCAGCATATCTCGAGAACTAATCCAGCAAACGGAACCAAATTTGGCACACTGAGGCTAGGTATTTTTCTGAGGGGGTTCGAGACCCCTCTCTCAACAGAAATTGAACCGATTGGCGTGAAAATTTGTATGCCTAGGTTTTTATGGGCCGGGAAGGTTCTCATGATGGTTCCAGATCCTCTCCCTCTGAATGGGGGGTGGACCCACACAAATGAAACATAAACTTTTGCATAACTCGAGAACTAATCAAACAAATGAAATCAAATATGGCATTTGGTGTTTTTGGAGACCCCTCCCTCCTCTGGAAGGGGGTAGGCTCTCATATAAATGAAACAGAAATTGAACCGATCGGTGTGGGTTTTGGAGCCGGGAAAGTTTCTTATGGTGGTTCGAGAACCCTCAGTAATATGAAAAGAGGAGTCGCTCTGGAAGGTGGAAGGGGGCTGTCATACAAATGAATCAGAAATAAATCCGATAAGCGTAAAAAAATGTATGCAGGGGTTTTTGGGGCCGGGGAAAGTTCTTATGATGGTTTGAGATCCCTCTCTCCTATGGAAGGGGGGTTCCATACAAATGAAACACACATTTCTGCACAACTCGAGAACTAATCAAGTAAATGAAACCAAACGTGGCATGTGGGTTTTTTTTTATATGATGGATTAAAGCCTCCCCCCCCCCCCCTGTGAGGTGATGCTTGAGCTACTCTCAGTGCTATATTTTGCACAAGATGTTAAACTAAGGTTATGCAAGAGAAAATTACGTTTAAACTGACAAGATACGGCTTACTTTGATGATATATATTTGTCTATGAAATATTTCTACACAGAGCGAAAAACCATAGTAGAAACTACTAATCCAAGGATAACATTGAAAACATACACCTACTTTTTTTTTGCAGAAAATTATTTAGTTTAGTTCTACTAAACGTATGTAAAGAATGCAGTAGAAAATACTATGACCAGTCAAAATTTATGGTAGTTTTTAAAAACTGGTGTAGTCAGCCAAAATAGTAGAAACAACCGCATTTTTTTTTGTATAGGTTCTATTGAAGCAAAAGTGAAGATATTCTATTCTAAAGTCCAGTTAGATTCAGGAATCACTTATTGTGTTCTAGTGGCACGGAAATTGACCGCTGCAAGAAATATTTTACAGCGGTTTGTTTACCTCAGGCGCCCACTTCTGTGGTATAAATTTCACTGTGTTCGTTGCAGTGAGTCAAAAGTTATTCCAGATGGAAGCACATCCACGTTGATAATCCAACGTGGTCCGCAATAAAAATCGCAAAATCGTTGAAAATCGCTAAATCAACCGTGTATGATGTGCTTTCAGGGAGCGAAAGAGCGTGGATCGAGTGCCTCAAGGTAAGCGTCGTAGTGGAACTTGTGACCGCAAGCTGAACCAGAAGGTGTTGAGAACCGTCAAAGCAAACCCTGGACAGTCAGATAACGAAATCGCACAAAAATACGCTGCTACTCGCAATACCGTTCAAAGAATTCATTTGCGAGCAGGATATCGTTTTTATCGAGCCAGCAAGCAACCAAACAGAACGTTGAAGCAAAGTTTCGTCACCAAAACTCGAGCTCGGAAATTGTACCAGCCGGTTTTGACGAAGTACCAATGAGGCCTGCTCATCGACGATGAAACCTACGTCAGAATGGATTTCGGAACAGCTTCCTGGCCAAAAATTCTACATGGCGACGACACAAGGTTTTTGCGCAAGCTTAAGTTTGCTTTTATGGACTAATTTTCCAAAAAAACTGAAGAATTGGCAAGGGATTTGCAGCTGCGGAGAAAAATCAAAATGTTCGTGACGAATAAGACGATGGGCTCGAAGCTGTACAATGAAGAATGCCTCAAAAACCGCGTACTACCTTTCATTAAAGCCCATAAAGGTCCCGTGAAGTTTTGGCCAGATTTGACGAATTGCCACTACAGCCAGGAAGTCATCCAGTGGCCCCGCGATAATAACGTAGATTTCATCGATAAAAACATAAATCCACCCAACTGCCCGCAGTTCCGGTCCATCGAGAAATTTTGGGCAATAATGAAGCGGAAGCTTAAGAAAAGTTGAAAAACGGCTCGTGACGCGACTCAGATGACCAAAATGTGCCAAGGAAGTTGACTCCGGAGGTGTGCAGCGTTTGATGGGAGGAATAAAGAAGAAAATGCGAATTTTCATTAGAAACGAAGGGAAATGATTTGTATTGATATTTTTTCCTTGGAGAACAGTGAATTATCTTTGTTTTGATGTATTAAACATATTTGTACGTCAATCCGTAACCGAGATACAGATGATTTTATTATTCCAGATTCTAAATGGACATAGCTTTGGAAGCTGGTCGATTTTCTGATCGCTATAAAATAGCTCACGGTGGTCAATGCTTTGGAAATTTACGCTTTCCATCGCGATGTTTGCATCGCTTCCCGTCCATAAAGCGATTTAATCACAAATCATCGATCGTCCAACTTGACCGAGAAATGGGGAAAAACAATTTTCGCCGCTTTCGCAGCACAATCAGCACTTCTTTGTCTCAATGTTGACAAACGTGATGGGTTTCCATTCTTTGCTGGAACTATCGGCATCCCGGAGTGTACGCGCACCCAACGTCGAACTACGAGGAAAGTGCTCGCTGCAAGGCGCATGGCAGCGGTGCATCCGCCGCTCGTGCACTTGCACTTGTTCTTTCTCTTCGATCGGTGTGAGTAGCAGCTACGCGTGCCGGGAACGCCCGAGAGCAGCTGGCCATCTGAGGCATGATTTCGTTTCTCTATTATTCCACTCCGACCGAGTTGCAACAACAGATCCGATGTAGGTATCCTTGAACTTGTCAACCAGTTGCTGCTGCTATTCATCCCAACCAGATCGTCCCATCGGATGATGTGCTATTGCGCAGGCCATGGGGAACTTTTCCCAGTGGCCCATTTTCATTATCGCCGCGTTAGATGAGACGGCAAATTTTCGCACAATGGTGACTGAGTATATATTAGAATGCATGTGGCAATATTGTAACATCGATGGGAACGAGCAAGGGTAGGATTATTTATGATTCATTGATACAAACAAGCCACACGAAACTGAGTAAATTATTTCACGTCACTCTTGTGTTGGGAAAAGAGGTGTAAGATGGCCGTCATGTCCAATTTTACCACTTTACTGATGAACACAACAATGAGGATAATTGCCGATTACTACTTCAAATGCTTATCTTTACGCCATTAAATGATTTTTTCACAATTCGAATTTTTGATTGGCAGTTTGATTTTGCACAAAATTGATGCTAGGACATCGAGAGTAAAGTTCTAAACTTACTAATACAATCGTGCACAACCATTTTTGAGCTATTTGAATAAAAGCCCAGGTAACCAATAAGCAGTTCCAAAGCATTCTTACGGCAGCCTATAAAACAATTAAGTCGCCTAAAGTGCCACATGAATGCCACTTTTGGCCCAATATACGGCTGCTTTACTGCAATGCTATGCTAATGCTTCATTAATGCTATTTTGCATTCGAAATGCTTATTACAGGCAACAAGCACTCAAGCATTTGAAATCCAACTTTGCAACAGATAGCATTCAAGCTGCTTATATAATGCTAATACAATGCTTGTAGCAGCTGAAATGCAGATTTAGGGTTGATTTACTGCATATGCTAATACTTATTGGTTACCTGGGAGGTTTCCTTATCACCACATAAAGGATTTTTTCGACCTAAAATAACATAGGCCGTGCAGTGCACCCGGAACTCATATGCACTTAATTGAAAAGACCCAATTATTAGATTTGTTTGAAGCATTTTGTTAAATGAATTATACTTCTAAATAATATCTACTAATAATCTATTAACCTGAAATGGAAGAAGTTTAAAGCCTGTCTACGTTAAATTTCTAACACTTTTTTTTCGGTGTAGATTTTGAATTATTTTATGATCGCTGAAACGTTTCAAATATATGACAGCTGAAACTCTTCACTTTATTCCGTGGTACAACATGTTTACATTCAGTACAGGGATGCCATATTCACAGACATGTCTGTAAATTTGCAGACTTTTCATTTTTGTTGCAGACTTTTCCAACGATGCAGACATTTTATCTATGCTGCAGACTTTTACAGACATTTGATTTTTTTTTAAATTTCAAATAAAAGGTATTTCCGAAGTTCGGATTTAAAACTTAAAAGAATCTGAACAGTTTTGTAGATTCATAAGAAGCTTTGTTGATTTTTTTTTAATATCGTAAGTATTTTTGTTTTAAAAATCCTTGAAGAAACGGAAGCGGTGGGCCACTTGGATACACAATGAGCCTGCAGATAAGTATCGTATAGGCCCTTTCCAAGGGTAACATGGGGTCTCTAATATTGGTCTTTTGCCATTAAGTCACAACGAAAATCAAGGTTCACAACAATACAATATACTTGACAAACATACCGTTAAAAGGAGTTGCTGAGTATTTGCTCTGACGCCCAGTCGGTTGCCACTCAGAGGACAGAACAACAGTAAAAGTTCTGAGCTATTGAAATTAATCTTTAAACTCTGAATTTTCCAAAGTACTACTAAATGCATCATTTCAGTATATTTGTGCTAGAGATTTAGAAATATATTCCTGAATTAGTCCTAGATTCCTTAAAGTATAGAAAAAAAGACCCACAATTTAGGGTTTACCCTGGAAAGTTTTGAAGACGACTTCCCAGAGCTTCGTGAAAATAATTCCCGAGGAAGAGACTTCCTCAAAACAAAAAACCTCTCCGATGGTCAGGTAGACGTTTCAGAAGTATAGGGAGCAAGCAGTCCAAGCAAGAATAACCTTTAAAAATTCAGGCCCGAACAGTACTGAAGTTCAAGATCATACTTACCAGATTTCAGGGCTGAACTTCCCCAAGAACCAGGAGAGGACTTATCAGAGCTTCAGGACGAAGTGGAGGGAAGAGGACTTCTCTGAAGTTAGGAACTTTTCAGAGGTTTTGGAGTTCTTCCCAGAAAATCAAGATTGAACATTTAAGAAGTTCAGAAAAAAAAACTTCCCCAAATTTTAGACGGGAACTAACCAGGAAGGTCACTACCTTTAATTTCTCAAAATATCAGGAAAAACATTCCTCAGGAAGTGCTAGGCAGAAGCTCAGAAGAGAACAGCTCAAAATTTCAGAATAAAGATTTCTCAAATTATTTAGAGAGAATAGAATTAATCTTTCCAGGAGCATTGGGTTATTATCTCTAATTTGAGCACGAATTTTCCAATAGTTTCGGAACAAACTTCCTCAGAGTTATGGAGAAAACTTCCCAAAAGTTCAGGAGTCCAGGAAGTAACTTCAAGAATAAATTTAAGGGAATTTTCCTACAAATTTCGGAGACAGCTTTCCCAAAGTTTCAATAAAAAAATCCTCGCAGTTCAGGTGAGACCAATCAGAAGTTTGGAAAGAATAAACTCAAGAAAAAACTCCCCCGAATTTCAGAAAAAAAAACTTACCAGAGAGGGCACTACATGTAGGATCAAGAACGTTTTTTTCTCTTCAAAAATTCAGTAAAGAACTCCTCAGAAGTACATAAGAGGACTTCTCAGAAGTTCCGAAGAGACCAAAAGTGCAGTTGTAACTACTCAGAAGTGCTAGAGAGCGACCCTAAAGTTTCGAATTGAACATTCCAGCATTTCAGAATAAGAACTTCTCGAAATTAGGAAAATCCCAGATGTTCAGGTAGATACATCTAGATAGGCATTCCCAGACATTTAAAATTTTATCACAGATGTTTGAAAAAAATATCTGGCATCCCTGATTCAGTACAATGGTCGTCGAATCAAGTGGAAGTGCGCAAACGCATTTTGTACGAACGGCATCAAAATCCAAACTTATCGGTACGCGATCTTGTCGAGAAACTAAAACTACCGAAAAGTACCGTGTTTTGGTTTGCAAATCACAATGCACCAGCGCTTGACTGTTGGATCGAAAGGTTGGAGTGGAAAAAATCGAAAAGAACACTCCCTACAAATGGACATGAAGATGGTAGCCTTTATTGAGAAAAATCCCAATCCTTCTGTGCGAAATGTGGCTCGCAAAGTTGGGAAGTCAAAATCATACGCACTACAAGTGAAGCAGAGGCAAGGAATGAAGGCGTACAAAGTGAAAAAAGGTGCCGAACCGTGATGACAAGCAAAATTTCCCTGCAAAAGGTCGTGAAAATTTGTTTTGCAAACATTTTCCTGCATAAAAATGGACGACGAAACATACACCGAGGCAAATTTCCGTATAAACTTCATGTGTGAAACTACATACTTTTTTGCAATTTCACTCGACAAATAAAAAATATATGTGAACAATATACAACTTATGCAATTTCCCACACATAAAAGCTATGTTGGAAACGAAATAAAACTCATTTGTTTTGACAAATAAAATGTATGTGTAAGGTTTTTATTATTTCAATGTCCTATAAATTTTATGTGTCTGATTCTAATAAAATTTATGTGTGAGGTTCGTAACTTTCATTTGAATGTGCTATAAGATTTATGTGTACCCAAGAAACCATAAGCATTAAGCTTTAGCTCGATAATAGCACTATATCAGCATCAATGTTGCTTAAAAGTTCTATATTAGCATATGTTAGGCATGCAAGCTTCATATTAGCAGCACAAATGCATTCAAGCTTCAAACAAAACTTAGCATTATCGCCAGCATTATATGCGCATATAAGGCTGTTATAATGCATAAAAGTATTTATCATGTTCACAGCATACATGCTTTATATCAGCATTTAGTGCTAATATAAGGCTACCAAATAATGCTAAGAACTTGTTCACAAAAGCATTGAAAAGTAATTTGGAGTCAACAAAAACCTGTATGAACGAGAATAAGTGGATTTTTTTTTGGAAAGTGGTAATTATAGACGTAAAGTTTAATTGTATCGAAACTACGATACTTTTTAACTTTACACACATATCGATGATTTGGTTCCAGAAACAACTACATCTCCATTAGCCAGTTCTACACCTTCATATACGTTCGTAGATACGGAGATGAAAGCTATAAAAATTCTGGAACCGCTTATTGCCAGGTACAGGCAGAAAAGGCAGCGGTCCAACCATGCATGAAGATACCTTGGTTCAAGACGCAGTACAGGAAATTTTCGCAGTATATTGAATTTACAAAATATTACTTTACGCATACTAATAAACCCGTTCATTACTAATAATATGAATTTACACGTAGTGGTTTATTTATAGCTCATTATTGCATGCATTATCCTCCTTGATTTTGCTAATACCATTAATAAGAAGAAGCTAAAACGAAATAGTTTTTAAAATAAATCGGAAATAGACAGTTGATAACTGCAGCATAATAGCATTAGCAGTGCCAAAAACGGGCTTTCAAAATTGACAGTTATGTTGAGGTGCATTAATATAGCATTACTAATGCTATTTACGAGCTGTCACTTTTGCACTATATAAGCACGTTATTTCGCCTTTTTTAGCATTATATTAGCATTATATCTGAATATAGAGCTTCAAGACATTTAAGTGCTGCTTTATATGCAGATATAATGCTGATATAATGCCACTTTTAGTATGGGTATGAAACCAATGAAATTCATAGTTAATAATAATTAAATGAATAAGAATTGCACACAGACAGCTGTAATTCCTTTTTGATCTTAAATAACGAGTTGAAGGGATTTTTTTTTTTTTTTTGAGTCTTTTTGCAATCATCAAGTCGTCTCTTGACGTCGTGGAACGTGGTCTTCCTGATCGGTGATCCGCAGCAAATTTTCTGGTTGAGCGATGGTCAATTTTTTCAAGTTTTATTTGTCACAAATGTTTTTTTGTAACGTTCTACCCACGTAATGTTCTATTATTTTCCATTGCCAAGTGCCATTACAATAATGTCTCGAGCCACTTTAGCACTTGGTGTGATAAATACAAAGATCATATAATTTTGTTCAGTTCTAAAAGTATTGAGCGCAACTTAGCATGTTGTCAATATATAGTAAACAAGAGTTTTACTAGAAAATGAAACTTTTCTACGATGATATGAAAGCGCGAGAAGCGAAATCAGAAAATTGCATATGTTTTTGCCAATCCAAAATGACAATCGTCAACAAAACTCTACCAGCGTGCTGTATGATGTATGATGTATGATATGTACTACTACCCATTGTAGCACGGAAACTAAGTCCGACAGCAGTGAGCTCTCCTCGCTGTTAGAATGATCAAGCTTTAATAACCACTGATTATCCTAATCATGCCATTGTAGGAAGGGCCAAAACGGGGTTGGTGGATCGATAGGCAACATCACTTATACGTATCCACAGGAATATAAAGAATCTCCTTCCAACAACAAAATTGAACAATTGACCAGCGTGCTGTCAGTGAAAACTAGATTTTTCCAGGAATCATGTAGAATTATGCTAGACTCCTAAGCCGTCATTTGTAGTATGTTACTTCTTTTCTTTAATGGAATTTCGAAGTTTAGTTACGCTTTTAAGTAATGTAAGATAATAGTTGCATAAAGGGTGTCCACGATGAAATTGCCACACACAAAATTGATTCGCAAAATTTGAGTTTTCATCCGATTGCCATCAAATTTTCAGGTATTGAGAAATAACTATTAAACTTCATTTTACCATTTTACTCGTATTTTATTTACAGTCCATACGCAAATGCCCGCACCTTGGCCTTAACCCCGCCATAAGATTCTGCACAACCTGTGAATCAACCGTTTTTTGCATGTAAAACCCATACTTTCTTCAGTTCCTCGACTGTCTTCACTACCTTAGGTCGTTTAAGAAGGTGCTGCTTCATAATCGCCCAGTACTTCTCGATGGGTGGAGCTCCGGAGTGTTGGGAGGGCTGAACATTTTCGGCACGAAATTGACCTTATTGTCCGCATACCACTTCAGCACGTCCTTGGAGTAGTGGTATGAGGCCAAATCCGGCCAGAAGATTGTTGGGACGTTGTGGGTCTTCAGGAGAGGAAGCAGCCGCTTCTGGAGGCACTCTTTATGTACACCTGTCCGTTCATCGTGTCCTGGGTCACGAAAGGTGCACTCCGCTTCCCGCACGTGCAGATGGCTTGCCAAACCAGGAATTTCTTCGCAAATTTGGACATCTTCTGAGTGTGGACATGCTCCGGAACGCTGAACTTATCCTTGGCCGTGAAAAACAGGTTGCCGGGGATCTGTTTGAAGTCGGCCTTCACATATGTTTCGTCGTCCATGATGCAGCATTCAACTTTCGTCAGCATGTTGAGGTACAACTTCCTGGCACGGGTTTTGGCGGACTTGTTCTGCTTCTCGTCGCGATTAGGGCCTTTTGTACCTTGAACGTTCGAAGCCCAGCCTTAGTTTTGGCCTTCTGACAAAACTTCGCTTAGGGCAGCTTTTAGCCACATTCCGAACGGAGGCGTTCGGATTTCGGTTGAAGGCCCCAACTACGCGGTTGTGATTTTTGGTGTTGTACGGAATACTTTTTCCTTCACTTCTGGGCTTCCGATCGGTGGTCAACCGTTCCTCGAACCGCTTAATCACTCGCGACACCGTGGAATTCGCGATTCCCAACGTTTTAGCGATGGAACGATGCGAGAGATCCTTGTTCTCGTGATGAATGCGCAAGATTTTATCACGCACGAGCTGTTCTTTCGACTCCATTTCCGCGAGTTTTGATCACAGGACTTTAAAACTTGCAGGATGTAAACTAAATCCACCCAAATTTTCAATAAATTCTACCCAACGGTTAAAAAGTTAGAGCAATTTCATAGTGTGGCAATTTCATCGTGGACACCCTTTATGTTATGTCCAGCACTGTATGAAGGTATACTGATTGAAAATTTGTATGTAAGAATCAAATATATTCCGTCCACCTTGATCCTGGAAGTATAATTGCAACAGTCAAAGCTATATATTCAACTCTCAGAAGTGTGTTAGACAGTGCGCTAAATTGTGTAAACAGATAGTACTCAAAAGCGACGAAGGGAAGAATTTAGAAATGTGTAAGATTGAAATTAATATTTGATTGAATCTTTGCGAATGAACTTTCATAAGAAATTATTTCTTCTTTAAACAATGGGCAATTCAATTTAATTTTAAAACTTTCAATCTGCTAACATGTCAATACTTTTCGATTAATAATCGTCTATCAATAGTCTAATAATCAACTTAGGTATGACAAAAGTCTGTTTGGTTCATCTTAGAGTACGTTTAAGGAGAATTTGGGAGAGATGATATTTTTCTATCTTTTTTAAAGCTACTTTTTGTAACATACAATTTTCAATAAAAACATACAGAATCAAAACACACAGAAATCACGGCTATCTCTGTTCAGTATATGACAATTACCACGTGTTTTCATAGAAAAACGCTTAATAGGATATTAGTTAATTTTTATTAAGTTTCGAGCTTCTTCAGGTATACCAAACTGTGTCTCACCTAAGGCAAACCACTGTATCCCATGGGTTTTATAACTGATTTACAAATAATAGTTTCTATGTTCGCGATAACAAATTGGTCACCGAAATGAACAATTAATAAAGAACAGGCATATCCAAAAAAAAAAATGATAGAAGTCATCGAATAATCACCTGAGTCCAATGTCTCCTATATTCTGTAAAACAATCCGACGGCTTGGTCTTAGCTTTCAACTACACAACAAAGTCTTATCCACGTTCGGCAATGCAACAAAGTTGCTCCCAGAACTCAGCAAAAACAAAAATCCTAACAATATGCAATGCCATTGAGCGAACCCGAATTTACCCCTCCTTTCCGGTTGTTTAGAAACCACCTCGCCGCCACACACCGCCAACACAGCGGCAGGTAGGCAAAGGCGGGTTTGCCGAGAGGGAATGAAAATGTTGTTCTATTTTTGCTCACTCGTTGCTTCATTTCAATGCCAATTCCGTCACTTTTCCACCACTCCCACCGTCGCGAATTATTTCGGAACTGAAATTTCTCTCGTTCTAACACAGTCGCCTATTTTTTTTTCTCCCCTGAAACGTGCACAACTGGCGGTTGCCATAGCATCCCAGCGCACCGTGGTCACTTAGTCCACAGGTGGAGATGTTTACTACCCAATTAAAGCAAAACCAGAAACCCGTTTACTATGCCAACTGTCACGCCGGCCATCATCGTCGGGTGGAATCGTGAATTCGCGTGATAGTTATTATTTTATTTTAATTGCAATCTAGACTGATTGCAGTCAGCGCCATCAAGAGCTACTACAGTACTCACTCCGGCGACGAGGGCAACGGGGGGAGTAAGAAAATGGATGAAAATATCGTACGATGCAACTCCTCTGCCTCTCTGCTACTCGGCCGTTTCTGCCCGCCGATGCACGCGTCGTAGACAATAGCCTAGCGATTGGTATTATTGTGCATTCTGCGACTACAACAAGTAGTAGCTACTTGCCGGTTGTCGAGGTCAATTTCTGTACACAACATAGGCCCGCCAGAGGAGACTCACCTCGTATCGGGAACGGTTTTGTTTGGATGGTTTCCGTCGTCGGCGGAAGCATCTTCTTGGTATCTTCGGACATCACACTGGGACAAAGTTGAATTTCACTTAAAGCACCACCGTCGTTATATTTGCCACTTTGACTTGATGTGCGCACTCGCAGCGACCGGGACGCTGAGGATGATGTCAAAGCACCGCCACTGCCGCCACCGGTCATGCTTACCGCCTTACCGGGCGTAGCCACCAAACTGTTACCGACAATTACATCCATCTCGAACGGCTGACAAACGCGAACTGAACCGAACACGCTTCTCGCCCCACAGGCACAGCTGAGCTAGTTTGGCCTTCTTCTTACTCCTAGTTGCGTTGCATGCAGAAGAGCGTCTTGGGGTTTGTTTGCCTCCCTCTGCTATCAGATTATACGGCGGATCCTCTCGTTGTGCTGCCGCGAGCACGAGGTGGACTAAATTTGCAAAATTCAGCATGTTGAGAGAGCGGGAGAATTTTCGTTCTCTCGCAAGAGTGGAAAAAAACATACGCAGGGATGCCATTTTCTTTTAATTAAAAAAGTATCATCGTTGATGACATTGAGTTTAATAAGTGTAATTGTAATTTTCTAAGATGCCTATAGTAATTCGCAGATATTATGAAAACAAAGTTTGAATTTAGAGAACTAGGTATGCAGTATTTTTGACAACTACGTTTTACTTCAGGAGAGCTGAAGTTTGAGAGTTTTGAAACTTTTTAAGCTTACCAATCAGGCTAAGGTCGGGGTCACTGAAAATACGTTGTGTCCATTCTATTCGGCCCATGGCTGTACAACGCCAGCCTTGTAGTCTACGGAGGGTCGGCACTCCGCAGGTCGCCTTTTCTTTAACTGGATACATTTTTCCGATTTTCCGATTAGCTGGACGAGTTCTTAATAGTTTGAGTCAAATTGATTTTTATTTAGATGGTTTAGATTTTCCTGCCATTTTAGGACACAACATGTCTATTCGAAGCGAACAAAACCATGTTCATAAAGCTGTACTTGGAAATTACATCCCAGTTCCGACCTGAAGTCACCATTGATGGGTCGCACTGCTGCTGTTGGATGTAGTGTTGCCCTGGAACAAGCGCCATTCGAATACTATTTTAACTTACAATCGAATCCAGTCTAACGATGATGGAAAATTGACGGAATATCGCTACTCGATAGTCATGTCTCAGCGTTTTAAGGTTGAATGTGACAGATATTCAATTGCCTCAGTTAAATTCACTATAGATGAATCATGCAATCGGAAAGAACTGCTTCTTCTCAATTAATAGAATATGTATTATGATTACTCACACAAACCAACATTTGTAATGAAAGTTCAAATCGTCTTTTTTAATCTAAATCTATGTACGCCTATTTGCTTCCAATACAATCAAGCAGTGATTTTGGACAGACCATAAATAGACGTCATTGCTTTGTAATAATTGACGATACGGGAACTGTAGAGTACACGGTTCTCTACTGTTTTGCTTCAAATACTTCAGACGGTTATTTGTGCAATCTAAGAGCCTTGGTCTGAAAAAAATACTTCATTTCTGTAATTCGTAATTCTGTAATTCAAAATCTGTAATAATTTTAAAATGATGACACTGGTATTGCGGTTGGGTTCCATGCCTGGTCATGTTGCGGGCCTCCCAGGGACATCCGGAACCGTTTACAAAGTGGCTACTAGGACTGAAAACAAATATTTCAAACGTTCATTTGTGCAATCCTGTTCGAAAATGTTGAAGTTAGACAACCATATTGGAATGATCGGATTGATTTCGCATGTAGCCACTTTCTGGGTGTCCCAGGGGTATCCGGAAACATCTACAAAGTGCCACTTTGACTGAAAAAATACTTAAGACTGCAGGTCATTTGTGTAATCTTGTTTGAAAATGCTGAAGTTAGACACCGATATTGCTATGAACGGATTGATTAAATATCTGATCACTACTCGGGCCTCAAACATACGTCAAACAGCCATTTGTGTAATTCTGATAATTATCTTTTCGTAACTTATGTGATATTTAACTAATTTCTTAAATGGCAGAAAACACCTTGATTGAGATGGTCGTGGATCAGTTTGGATCATTGTTTAAAAATAAACTATACAATATTAATAATATAACAGACGCAGATACATCAGAAGTGAAGAGAAATAATAGTAATGATATTTTTCTGTGAAAGTGCAATGATATAATGTGATATAAGTGATTTCTCCCAAACAGCTTCTAAGTGGACAATGTTTTATTGCAGGATGTACAGTCACCGCCAGAAAAAAGTGCCCACCTACCCCAGTTTCTCCTTTTTGTGCAGCAAACTGTAAAATAAGTGAAAGATTTTAAGTTTTGTTGTATTAAAGGGCGAAATAAGCTGGGTGTATCGTCTACAACCGTGCATCGAGCCAAAAAACGAGCCGGACTATCAACTTACAAGAAGGTAGTGACTCCATATCGCGATGATAAACAAAATACGACGGCCAAAGCGCGATCCCGGAGGCTGTACACGACGATGCTGACGAAGTTTGACTGCGTGGTAATGGACGACGAAACCTACGTCAAAGCCGACTACAAGCAGCTTCCGGGACAGGAGTTTTATACGGCAAAAGGAAGGGGAAAGGTAGCAGATATTTTCAAGCACACGAAACTGTCAAAGTTCGCAAAGAAATATCTGGTTTGGCAAGCCATCTGTACCTGTGGCTTGAAAAGCAGCATTTTCATAGCTTCCGGGACTGTCAACCAAGAAATTTACGTGAAAGAGTGTTTGAATAAACGTCTGCTGCCTTTCCTGAAGAAACACGGTTGTTCCGTACTGTTTTGGCCGGATTTGGCATCTTGCCATTACGGTAAAAAGGCCATGGAGTGGTACGCCGCCAACAACGTGCAGGTGGTTCCCAAGGACAAGAACCCTCCCAACACGCCAGAGCTCCGCCCAATTGAGAAATACTGGGCTATTGTCAAGCGGAACCTAAAGAAGACCAAAAAAACTGCTAAGGACGAGCAGCAGTTCAAGGCAAACTGGCTTTCTGTGGCGAAGAAGGTGGACAAGGTGGCTGTACAAAATCTGATGGCAGGGGTCAAGCGTAAGGCCCGGCAATTCGGATTTGGAAAAGCGGAAGCCTAACTGAATATTTTTCCTGAATTTTATACTAATTGAACTTGAAAAAGAAATTTAATTTGATTTTTTAAATAAACGATTTCACCGATTTACACGCGTTTTCCCTTGACCAAATTTTGACCGTATCACCCTTTAATGGCATGTTTATTATGTTCTTTTCTTGTCTGGTACATAAAAAAAACACTTGTCCTGCAAATTCATTTTTTTGTTCAAGAAAGATCAACCTATAGT
The DNA here is from genome assembly GCA_034211315.2 of Aedes japonicus. NCBI lineage: Eukaryota > Metazoa > Arthropoda > Insecta > Diptera > Culicidae > Aedes > Aedes japonicus. The sequence goes on along the minus strand of JASCZW010003234.1, from coordinate 34,145 downwards.
AGAAATTATGCATGTCAAAATAAAGTGCCCACTTCTTATTTTCTTTAAAAAAAAAACAAGTTGTAGATCCAATCTGTTGAGTGATCAGTAGTTGATGTGTCCTCCCCTGGCCTTCAACAGTTTTTGCAAACGTTTCGGCATACTCTCCACCAGATTCTTCAGGTGTGGTAACTCCTGTATTATCAACTCGTGAATCCAAGATGGGCCACAGATTCTCTATTGGGTTCAGATCTGGACTCTGTGGGGGCCATTCCATAGGCTTAATACGGCTGGAACGGAAGAAGGTTTTTGACTTCTTCGCGGTATGTTTTGGGTAATTATCTTGCTGGAAGGCACATTTGTTTTCCAGCCCAGTTTTTACCAACGAAACCTCCAAATGTTCACGCAATATGTCGATGTAGGGATCTGCTGTCATAATACCATCGATTTTTACCAAAGCACCAACACACGCCCAAGAAAAACACCCCCACGCCATCAATTTCCCTCCACCATGCTTAACTGTGCCCTCGATATGTCAATCATGAAGCGCCTCTCCAGGTCTACGCCATACACGAGCTCGTTTTTTGCTGTTGAACAACTCGAATTTGGACTCATCATTCTTCCAATATTCTAAAGGTTTATCAGCCCGTTCCCGAGCAAATTTGAGTCGTTTCGCTTTGTTGACTTTGCTAATAAAAGGCAACTTCTTACAAAACCTGCTCTTCATACCGTGTTCAGCGATCCTTCTGCGTAGAGTACTGTCCGAGATTGGTTGTTGAATCACTTCCTTGATCTCCCTGAGGGTAACCTTCGGATTTTTCTTAATTTCTCGAATGATTCTCGCATCTGTTCGGGAATCTGTTCTACGTTCCCTTCTCCTTCTTGGGCGATCAGCTACTGAACCATAGGTTTTGTACTTTGCGAAAAGTTTGATAACCGCTGCTTTGCTGTATCCATACTTTTCACCAATAATACTATGCGATTCACCTTTCTCGATGTCACGAATAACACATTTTCGGATCTGCAAGGGAACAGTTTTGCTTGCCACCGTATTATCCATGGTTATTTAGATAACTCGCACTGAATCTTTCTGACCGACAACTGAAATCCATAAGAAGATCAACAAATACTTGGAAACGTAAAAAAATTGAATACGAGGGGCGTTTGGATGTAAAAAGAACATACACATAATATATTTTCAATTGGGCACTTTATAATGACACACTAAATTTACACCACGTATGCTTCAAAAAATAATTTTGTAAAAATGCTTAGAAAAATATATGAATACGATATAATGAGTTTTTCATTGACTTCAGAAACGAAGCGTGTTCATGAGAAAAGTGGGCACTTTATTTTGGCGGTAACTGTATGACAAGCTCGAAGGCGATAATAACCACACTTTTAAAACTAATTAATATTACGGGTGATGTAATCTTTGTTGCACGTAAATACTTAAAGACTGAAAAATAAATATGACTTAATTGTACGCTCTATTTGATGTTTTGTTAAATCCTAAATTGAATCCCAAAATAATAAATAGAGTTACACTCAAAATCACGTTCCGGATAGTTTACAACAGCTTTAAGAATATATTTGATAACCTCAAATCTAAGTCCGTAATGCGTTGAAAAATAGCCACTCGGCTTAATACTGAGATTTGAAAGCCGGAAATTAACATGATCGTTGTCTTTGGCTTTTATAACAACATCAGACCTATTTTGAACGCAGTCGGTTTCACGGGTTAAAATTCATTCTCTGCCGTGATAGACTTTAAAAGAAGTACTCGATATCAAATAAAATGTTGAAAAAGCTTGAATTTCATTGCCCGTTAACGTAATGCTTGATAATTAAAGTTGGCTTGATAATTAAAGTAAAGGCAGCTCAACAAACGGAGTTCATTTGCTCATAATATTTATCAAACGGAACATTGCGACAGTTTCTAGCATTCTTTAAGTATGTTTTAACTATGAACAACGACCGGATTTTACGCTAGTTTAATTTAAATGGTCCCAGGAATAAGGAACGAAATGTATTCTACAAGATAAGAATGTGCTAAATTTAACCACTACAATGTATAGCATTGAAGAACCTTTTGTTTTATTACATTTGATTACCGAATCTTGAATTTTTCTCATGGTTACTAGAACTAGATCCTTGAGATCGAAACGGGCATCAGGAAGAATTCGTTTGTGCATTATTTGTAGCGGCATTTGTAAAATATCATCTTGTGTTTCCCAACTTACTTTTACTTCATGTGATGTAAGCTATCGTTTTAAGTTTGTATGGTCTTGTTAAGAACAGACGCAAAATTCTGTTTATCGGGCCGCTCCTTTTATGTGCATCCAAGAAGATTTAAATTTACATGATATTTTCTAAGAGTGTAACTAAATAAATTAATAACACATAACATTGAAAGTTGGGTTTCCAAGCTATCGCAAAATACATATAATGGTCTTCAGAACCGTTGCAGAACTGTGATTGTGACTTGGGAAAGATCTCTGAATGATTATGATGGTTCTCGAATGTTTTCCAATATGGAATCTTTACGATGTCTAATCAACATCATGAGTCAAAAACCAACAAAAAAAATAGATAACAGAGTTCAATCTAATCTAATCAAATCTAATCTCACACTAAAGCAGTAAATTATTGAAAGAATCCTGGAAAATGAAGACTTCTTAAATGCATCATTTTTCTTGTCACCGGTCAGGCCGGTAGCATTTGCCACAGAGAGGACTCCAAGAAATAGAGCGATTCCAGAAAGGGTGTCCGAGATCGCTCTGCTACTTCGAATCATGGGAAGGAAGAAAGCGTGGACCTGCCATACCAAACGCTTCCATATAGAGTGATACTTTGTACTTTATCGTGGTGAGCATAGATGCTAGAAAGATTAGTTTACGCTAGTCTGGCAATAATTTGCCAAGATTACAGCGCCTTATCTTGCTCACTGAAATTGAGATTGAAATTTAACATTTATAGATTTAGTTGTATGTTATGCCTTGTTAAGACTACAGAGTTATAACATGTTATAAGCCTATTTTTATGACGAATTTATTGTTGGAATTATTTGACAACCGTTATTACATGTTATAACTCTGTAGTCTGAACAGTAATCCAATAATACAGTACAAAGAACAATCCACGCTAATCCACCCAAAACCACGATTGAGGGAGCTGGTAAAAATAAGAGTCCGTAAATGCATTTCACGCCTTCTGGAAACTTTGCTTCTATTCATTTCCAAGTTCATTGATTTATCACCATCCGGGGGAGACTTGGTCCTACAACTTATGATTTCATTATCTCTAATACGCTCAAACAATCGCAATGTGTTGTGATATAGTGTACGAATTATTATAATTTGAGATAATTCAATGTAGACATTTGCCAAATTTGGCAGATTGACAGGCAATCGATGGAACCTGGCAACCTGGTACCTCATAGCAAGATGCCTTGAGGTGGACCGGAAGTTTTGATGAGCTACCTACCCCAAGAAAATAGATAACAGAGTTCAAAAAGAAAATCATAACTGCTTAATGCGAAATCCACTTAAAATTTGAACGCACTGCTTATTTCTTCTACAGTGCTCCTAGTGGCTCAAATGTTTTGACAGTTGATTATTTTGGAAGCTTTTTTCTATCAGTGGTAAAAGTTTTGTAACGATTCATTAAGATTTAAAACAGTTTTTTTTCTCTATTTGGGATATAAACAACTGCGACCAGTAATTCAATCTATTTTAGTATATCTCGTATCCTTTGTTTAGTGCATGTTGAGTTACTTCATCAGTATTGATAAATTTTGAAGTATTCGGTGTTGTTACAGTTGTCATTGCTGGTATCATCGGCTATGAATCGAGTTTTATTGAAAGTTTCCGCTATTTGAACCCTTTGAAGAGTGAGAGCACTCTTCAAATGCGCGCCCCTTTATTAGTCGAAACCTGATTCATTGCAAACAAAACAAACCATAACTCCGATACTGACCATGCATCAGAACCCTAGTCCTAACCAATTCAAACTACAGAACATAAATGAAGACTAACCATGTTTTCCTTATTCCTAGTTCATCTTCGGTGACTCAATCTGAGACATAAAATGTAATAAGGACCATGAAAAACTAATTTGTTCCCTAATTTGAATGAATTCAAATTAGGGGTTCGGTAGTAGACCTGTTACCGCGTAACGCACCTCGAAAAGGTGATCTACCAGCGTTACGGGTCTTTGAAACTGTTGTAACAGATGGAAGCCGAATGAAGAAAATTAATTTGCTACACCGATATTGAAAATCCATCGGTAGACGACACATATGTATAAATTCTTATTTGGCAAGCGATTTTCAGCTGCGGATAAAAAACTCAAGTTTTCATTACAAATGAGTCTATGAATTCGAAGTTCTGTAAGGTCTTCCTCCCTGAAAAAAAACGCATTCTATTTTCGAGTTTCCTTAAATTTTTAGACACCATGATTTTACTGATTAGCTGAACAAATAATCTCCACGAGCTTCTATTGATCGAAGCTTGGCTAAATTTAACCGATTGACCGCATAATGCAGCCTATATGTACAGGGTGTCTCATAATAGATGTCACTAAAACAAATTGGGATTACAGCAAAACAAATCAACCAAATCAAAGCATTTATTTTTCATTTGAAAGATACATATTATAGAAATAAACCATATTAATTCAATTCGAGTCTCTCGCCCTTTTCTTTGATAACTTTGCGCAAACGCTTTGTAAAGCCATCGCAGCTGGCACGCACAATTTTCAGAGAAATTTGGTCCCAAATATCAACCAAATGTTTCCTGATTCGATCTCAGGTAAGCCCTTTCGTAGGGTCTATATGTTGAAGCATATAACTCCAAACAAAGTAGTCAAATGGGTTGAGATCCGGTGAAGATGCAGGCCATTCTTCGCTTGTGATGAAACCGGGCAAATTTTCCGCGCGCCACGCTTGTGTCTTCTTTGTCTTGTGAGCTCGAGCTGAGTCCTGTTGAAAACAATATGGTGTATTCCCATACAGCGTTCAAGCATGAGAAAGCAGATGGTTCTTCAAAACCTGCTCGATGTAATATTCAGTGTTTTTTTTACGTTAGGTTCTACGAAAAGAAGAGGAAGTTGTTCTTTTTGTGAAACGGCGCCTCATGCCATGATTTTCGATACATTCTGATAGCGTTCTACAGAACGTGCTCTTATACTATCTATTGCTTTTATCTGGTTCTAGCGATTTGTCCCTCTCCCAATACTGCCTAACACGGGTGAGAAACTATCTCCCGCTGTTGGGTTTGTTTTTAGCATGCACCGCCTATTTCACATATGTGTTCCTCTCGTCATACTATTTGTTGAATATGGACATTTCCAGTTCCCTTGAACCGTTTCAAGGTACGAAAAATAAAACTACTCACTCCGAACTACTTAAGGCTATTGAATATCTGACACGGTCTAAGCTTTTGCAAATGTAATTTTAAAACTCCCGTATGGCTTCCATGGTAGCTGATAAATATAAACAAACGGAATCGCTTATTTATCTTCAGCGATAAGCTGCCAAAAGAATACGCTCAAAACGGGTATAAACAATTCCACTGTTAGAATTACCCAGCTGAAATAAACCAAGACTGAAAAAAGATGACACCTAATGTGAGACACACTGTACAGATGATAGTCATGTATTTATAACGTATTAAAAATGTTGGTAATATTTTATTGGAAGTATATGAGTTTGCGGTTGTTTATTTTTCATATGGCTCATCTAAACATAAACTTAAGTGCTTCAAAGCAGTTTTATTTTAGTTTGTTTTGTAAATGTTGTGTTGGGTAGAGCAAATACAGCTGACAAAGCCTTAAATCAGAATATCAGATAAAAGAAACTGAATGAAGACTGCATTTAATAATAAATATGCGAATGAGACGAACTTACATCCATGAATAGACCCAATTTGGTGCTTATAGACCGACATTATATCCATATCCCTCGGAGGTTTCTGATTTTTAATTGAGTTATGTAACTTTTTGCGAAAAATACTACCAAATGTCTTATTGAACTTAGCTAAATAAGTATATAGCAGCTTGAATATCGTTTACAGCTCAAATAATGTATGTGCTATAATGAAAAATGTAATCGATCGTTAGATATTAGGCTGAGTCAAGGGACACATACCCTATTCACGATTAATCCAGATATTAGGTGAATCGAGCATTAATTGGACAATGCGAAATTTGCAGTTATCCAAAGAATTATTTAAGAATTCCGAGAAGAACACATTAGGTGGGGTTTAAAAAAACATTGCGATGAGTTAATAAAACACTCGGGTTAACCTCAAAAGGTAGAACTTAGCAGGATTCTAAAGCAATTTTCTTGAAGTCTGAGTCTCTTCTGTTTAAGAAGAATGTTTCAATTTAAATTCCTCATTCAAAATTCGCTGGGCTCGTAGATCTCACACCCAGGTAACACGCCACACAATATCTACATCTTGTTTTGTTTATGTTTGCACGACTTGGTAAATTATAACTTCAACGCGTATAAATAAACAAAAACACTACAAAGCCTCGACCGAGCTTATCTTGAAACGTGATGACGAATCAAAATAATCACAGACATCGGAAGCAGTGAGTGATTGCTGCCTACTGCATTGGCGTCATTTCGAACATATGTACATAATAGGTTCACTTTTTCTTTTGTTTTGATACAATCCAAGCGTCCAAGCTTGAACCGACGAACTTGCAAAGCGGTTCGATATTCAATCACAACAAATTTTTGTACCAATTTGGAAATGCCTTTGTAGGAGCGGAAGTCTTAGTCACCAATTTCTGATAGTGCGTCGGCAGTTTAAGATAAGAGTCGTCTGCAGTTGAAGGCTAAATCATAACATTGCAAATAGTGCTTTGTTCAGGCTACGAAATTGCATCATACAACGGTGATATTAAAAGTATCAAGAAGAAAAATATATCATGTACTAACTCTGTAGTCTGAACAAAGCATAAGACACTATGTTGAACCATCTGTGGAGATCATCCGAGCAGAAGAAGATGCATCTCTCTGCAAACAGAGACACGGGCAGACACACGATGGAAATTTTCGAAAACTTTTGGGTACTTTCCGCAGTCGGTCTGTGTCGTTCACCACGCGTAGGAGGTCCAGCAAAAGCAATGAAGACGGAAGAATGGAAAACCACTGGACCACCAGTAGAAAGAAGGAAAGGAAAATAACATAAGTTGGATCCAATGAACTTGTGCTGCATTAAATCGCAGAGCATAATTTATATACTGCAGTGGTGGCAATTTTTCAATCGCATGCCGTAAAATTAACCGATATTGGATATCGATTTCTAAGGTCCCGAAAAACGAAGATTAATTTTTGACAATAATTCACAATAAGAGAGGATGGCTCCAATACCCCAGCAGCTCACTTGTTGTAGATCAGTAAAATTTACTTAAATGTGAATCAATTAAGTAATTGCAACCAATTATGGCAGTTTTGTGTTGCTTGGGTAGGGACCTTTATGGATCCATTTGATAAAATCGAGTGATAAAACTAGATATTTCGTTATCCAAATCTTTTTGAATAAACGCGTCAGAATCTGAACAATTCGAATGGATAATTCTAGAAACTTTTTTCATTAGGGCGAATCTAACATTGAGAGCCTCTCTTTGATTACTTTCTCTGTCATTCATATTCCAATTACCTTTACGTTTGTCATTATATTATTTGTAGAGTACGGTAGCCAGCACTGTTGTGTTTTGATCTGTACAAAAGAATCCCTCGAAAGTTTTATGATGGCACTGCAATAAGTGAAAGAGAGCGAAACAGGGAAGAATCAATTATTGTCAGATTCGCCCTATTGAAAAAGGGTCCTAGAATTTATTTGTAGGGGATTTGGGGATAAGACGAATAGTCTTAGTAGAGCTACAATTTCTGGGTAGGTGATTCGTGTTTTCTCAAATTTATAGCAGATTCTTGCAGACTGGTTTTCAATATAAAAAATTTGACAGGAAGTGTTTTGTAATGCCTGTCCTGAAATATATTTTGCGTCATCACACGAACGTTATAGATTCAACAGAAGCATACCCAAGTATTTTCATCAACGTTTATTTTACTCGAGTATGTACCTGCACACTTTAGCAATAACAGATTTAAATTTCACTTTCGGACCTTTGATTTGACTCCTGCCATCATGATTCATACAAACTTCTCTTCTCTAATTTTGTAAGCTTTTCCGCTTGAAGTTTTGAACCGATTTTGATTCTCCTCCCATTTTCCGACAATCAGCCTTCATTATTGCCCGAAATTTCTCGATTGGTCGGATCTCTGGACAGTTTGGAGGATTAATGCCACGAGGTAGGACAATGAAAGTGTTTATTCAACCAGGTACCTAAAGTACTGCACTGCCAATTTCATGGCAGCCAGTTCTCGTCCAAAGGTCGAGTACTTGGCTTGAGCTTCCGAAAATTTCTGGGAGGAAAAATCTAAGGGGCGGCCAAAAACCATCAACAAAACTGCCGCAATACAGCTGCCAGCCGATGTTGTTTTGGATAGCGTCCACCGGTTAAGCAATTGTCGGTTTCGTTGGGTCAAGAGCAGTGTAAAGAGCCGCGTTTGCGGATGCTCCTGTTTGGCAGTCCTCGAAAGCTGTTCTTGCGTTGTCACTCCATTCGATTTTTCTTGTGTCTTTTTACGATTTCCGCAGGTATCAATTTCGGATGCTGATCCGTAGCGTGTGGAAGAAATCGTTTGTAGCCATTAATCAGCAACCAGGAAACGCCGAAGCTCTTTGACAGCACCTGGTGTCTTGAACTCCTGCAATGCTTGTACTCGGTCAGGTAGAGGGCGCAATCCGTCTGAGATTGACGAGATACCCAGAAACTCACTTCACGTTGTGCAAAATGGCTTTTGGTGGTGTTGATGACCAGTCCGTTCTTGTGTAGTCGTTCCAGCACACAGCGAATGTGTTCACGGTGTTCCTCTTCGTTAGCTGAAGCGATACAAATGTCATCAACAAAAGTAATAACAAAATCGAGATCTCCAAAAATCTTGTGCATGAAGCGGTGGAACGTTTGAGATGCATTGCACAATCCAGAATTCATTCTCATGAATTCAAACAGCCCGAATGGCGTAATAACAGCGGTTTGGGGATATCGGTTTCTTCCACTGGAATTTGGTGGTAAGCTCTGCTCTAGATCGAGCATCGTGAATACAGAACTTACCGTGTATATGCGTTGAGAAGGTCATGGATGTGTGGGACTGGGTATTTGTCGGGACAGTCACCGCGTTGAGCCGCCTGTATTCGTCAATAAATCTCAGTGCAACCGTTCTTCTTCCTTACGCAATGCAACGGACTTGCCACGAGCTGCTGGAGCGACGACATATTTCCAGTTCTAACATTGTCTCAAACTCCTGTTCGGCAGCTTGCAGTTTATCCGGCGGAAGTCGGCGGCTTTGCAGGACAACGGAGGTCCTTTCGTGGATCTGGTAAGTCACATTATGTTGAACCTCAGAGCGTAAAGTTGACGGTAACGTTACCTCACGAAACTCCTTGAGTAGATCTTTGAACGGATGATTTTCGACAACCGTTGTCACGTTGGTGTTGTTAACCCACCGATTAGGTGACGACGTTGACGTCAACGTAATCCCAAAGCACGCAAGAAGATCGGCACCTATTATGGGTGTATATACGTCTAAGCAATCACGAAGTTCGGGAAAATCCACGACGTTCCAGCGCAAGTTTGACGAAACGTTGACCCGACGTCTGGATTATAGTCCATGCTGTGTCCACTAGGAAAGCCATTTTCTCTTCGACGTGCTGGACGGCGCGGTCTGTTGCTGTCCACTCGGTCGTTCAGGTACGAGTGCATTTAGTTTTTGATTGCGATTGATAACGGCACTGGGGATCGGCGACGACAATTTTCAATCGTTGAACTTCACTGGTTAGAGCCGCAATTTGGGCTTCCAAATCCTGCATATTCGGAACTACAGGCAACGCTGTGGCAGCCACTTGTGGGCCGCATGAATCAACCATTTTGTCGGCCACAGCAGCGAGCTGATCCAGCTTGACTTCACAGACTGCTAGAACTGTCCGAATACTAGTTGGCATCCGCTGCATGACCAGTATCTTCATCAACTCGTCGTTGACATTCAGATTGGTTGCTAGTTCCTGCATTTTTGCGAGAAGGTGGGTCGGTCGCATATCTTCTAGATCGCAGGAACTGAGAAGCTTCTCGAATTTTTCCTGCGCTGACAACTCGAAGCGGGAGATTAACCGTGTCTTGACCGATTCGTATTTGTCCCGTTCTGGAGGGTTTGCGACAATATCGGAAATATGCCGCAATACCGTGTGATCCACTTTCGCAATGATGTGGTAAAATCTGGTTCGGTCGTTGTTGATCCCGGCCAGCGCAAATTGGGCCTCGGCTTGGGAAAACCACATGAGAGGTCGGTTCCCAAATTCCGGTAGTTTCACGGATACCGCGGCGGAAGTGTGCGTTGACGATTCCCTAATGACGGCGGGAACGGCACATTGTGTCCAGGGAGTGTCCGCCGGAGCCAGCTCTTTGTTCAGCCATGTTCACTCGTTTCAAAATGGCGTCTCGTCGGATTTTTTACAAAACTCGTGTATTTTCGGAGTCGCGGGACGATGTTCGACGGGTTTCGCGTAACAATCACGTTGGCGGTCACCAGTGTGGGGATCTCGGAACGAAGGACGAATAAAAACGGTTGGAATTAGAATAATAATTATTGTTTATTTCCACTCCGATTAGCGTGATGACAAACGTAAGACTCAGAATGACGTCGTGCGTTCTTCACGACCAAGGATGATTATCTATGTAGGTGTGCACAACACGACAGCGAGAGTGTGTTGGGCACCACCACAACGTCTTGAGCACACTAAATCCTCTACCAAATTTTCAGCTACACAACCCTAATGATGTCACTTTTCCTTTTTTCAACGATCATATCATGTTGGAAACGGCGCGTTTGAGATAAATTAATAAATTAAGGAATCAAATTCAGTTAACTTACCGGCAAGTAGGGTAAGCCAAGATGTAACAGAGAAACTATCTTCACAATTATAAGCGCTATGTTCTATTCTGTTGAAATAATCGAGTACTGCAGCCAACGTTTCCAAAACAATTTAAAAATCCACTATCTTGTCACGGAAAAAATGACCGGTTTCCACTCAGCAAACCTCTTTTGCCTATTTTCACCCTGAAAGTGAAACACAAAAAAGTCGTGAATCCAAACGAAACAACCCAAAGCGGTACACACAACAATGAAAAGGACAGCGTTCTTTTGTTCTACTTATAGTTCCACTGTTTAGTTGAACACAAAAACTACTCCTAGTTAAACCAACTTGACGTTTTTTTTTATTCATTTTCAAATCGGAACCGTTCATACTTCAATCTGTGCTGATAATTCTAGTGTTATCACTCAACTTAGTCATCTTAATCGTAAAAGGTTTACTTTTGTTTCTGACAAATTTTATAAGTTTTGTATTAGGTTTTGCTCGTTTCCTCTAATAGGGATGCCGTTTTATAAATTAAACAATGAAAAAATTCTTTACACAAAATGAAACTTTCACATTAGATTCAAACTGTTGCGGACAGAGCAGATGGGGGGAACGAAAAAAAAGGATACAGTGCTCAAGGAGATCTTCCCTTAGGGTCACACAAAGGGAAAAAATAGAGGTAAATAGGTAGGACAGTAGAAAGGTATCTAAAATCTAATCCTGCAATATAGCATAATACACATACATAATTAGTATACAACTAAAATCGTGAGCGAATGGATAGAACGAACTTTCTTCCTAATCCAGTTCGCCGGCTGCGATTTACTTGGACGTCCCGGAACCGCTGGGGTAGCTCGGCGTCGGTTGTCCCGGTACCGAGAACGTCGGTCGGAAGTTGGCAAAGTTGGCCGCTGCCGCAGCGGCCGCAGCAAATCCAGGTAGGCTTGTGCCTTGGAAACCGGCCGGGAATTGCGTGAGGGGCGCTGTTGTTCGAAGGAAGAAAATAAGAAAGAAAAGAAATTAAAGCGTCTATTTGGTGAAAACAAAAGAAACAACTTACGATTTGGCTGCACGGTGTTTCCAGTGGCCGCCAGGCGAGACAAGATCGACCGTTCGGACATTTGCAGCCGTTGAGCAACGGGTGGAATGCGGGCCAGGGTGGCCGGTAGACGCGAAACATCGCTCTTCATGTCCGACAAGAGCTCCTCCAGTTGATTTAGGACCTTGTGTAGGACGGCATTGGCCGGTTTGTTTCCGGCCAGAGATTCCTTGCTCAGATGCTGGTGGGATTCAGCGAGACACTCGACCTCAGCGAAGCGAGCGTTCAGTGCCATCGCCGGATGGCTAGCGTCTTGAGCCAGATTCAGAACCGCAGCCCGTCGAAGCTGCTCCTCGATGACCAAGGACTGTTCCAGAAGCTTGAAGCGACGAGCGAGGAATTTGTTCTTGATTTCCAGGAAGTTACCCTTGCCGACGTCCATCTTGAAGGGTTCGTTGATGATTGCGAAACGGATGTCGTTCTGAATATCCTGCCAGCGGCCGTAGCCGTGAGTGACAATACCGGCCAGCAGCCAGTAATCATGACGACGGTGCCAGATTTCGTATTCCCTTCCAGGTACGGCTGCCTTCTCTTCGTTGATCCAAAGGGTATGCAGTTCCGTGAATCCTCCATCGGCAATGTTGAACATAAACTGCCGCTTGTGAACTTCGATTGGTTCCGGCTTACTGACCGGTTTCTTGATATCATCGTCATCGTCTTTGACAATCACAACATCATCGTCATCGTCATCAATCGCAATTGGTTTGTCCTCTTCCTTCTTGTCCGATGTGATTTTGACGTCATCGTCGTCAGTTTCCTCCTTCTTGGCATCCGCTAAGGCGGGAGTTTCACGTTTGCTGTCTTCCTCCTTCGGTTTATCAGCCTTGGCATCGTCCTTGGAATCTTCCGATTTGACATCATCACCTTCCGGCTTCTTCTCAACCGACGATTCACCTTCCTTCTTGACATCTTCCTCGGATTTCGCCTCTACGGATTCAGACTTCTGTTCGGCTTTTTTGTCGTCTTCCTGCTTGTCGCCAGCGGCTTCCGATTCTTCCTTCTTAACGTCTTCTTTCTTATCTTCTGCCATCTCTTTCTTTTCCTTATCTTCCGTTGAAGTGCTAGTATCGTCTTCTTTGTCCACCGGCGTCGGGGCAGGACTAGGAGCAGCGCTGGTTGCAGGTGTAGCACTCGTGCTAGTCGTTGCCGACTTGGGAGTCTCACTGCTAGCATCTCCTATCGCAGACTTGACCGGCTCGCACGGCCTCTTGATCAATTCCGGCATACTGTAGTAGCCATTAATGTGCTCAAACTCCTGCACCTTCTTGCGGATCAAAGACATGACACCGATTCTAGTCAGCACATGTTGCCGACTAAGACCTTCCCGTGGTACTCCATCGGCAAAGGTTTCCGCGTTATCTGCACCCGGTTCGCAGAGATGTCTCATGAAGAGCGAGACGTAGGCCTTGAAGTTTCGTTCGGATTTGCCTCGCAAATCCCGTACCAACCACTGTGAGTTGAATGCATCCTGAGGAGGCATTCCGTAGCGCATGATCGCATTCAGGAAACTCTTCCTCTGGCGAGCGTTGAATCCGAGGACCTCGATGTTGCCACCGACACGAGCCAGCAACGGCGGAAGAGGACGATTGTCTCTCTCGGCTTGATTGCGCTCGATCCTTCGCTTGCTACGACGATTCAAATCTCCGTCCTCGTCATCCTCATCACCCTGGTCATCGGAATTTCCAGAGTAGTCCGAGTTGTAATCCGAAACATTTTCCTGCCAAGTTGAGTCTTCCTTGACGGGATCAGCTTGTACCACGCCTCCGTCAGTGTAGTTAACCTGCTTGCGGACTCGCTTGCCCTTGCCCAGTGTTCGCGAGAGATCTTCCTGGTGCTGTTCGTAGTGGTGTCGAAGAAGTTTGACCCAATAAGCGGGATCCGAATTCTCTGCATCCTGTTTGATGATCTCCGTGTCGACTTCCTCCTCGATGTCTTCCTTCGTCGAATACGAAGCAACCTTGAACGACGACAGATACTCGTTCGCCCAGTTCTCCTTCTCTTCCACACCTTTGTTGGATCGATCCAGCAACTCTGCGACTGCCTTGTCATCGTAATGGATAGCTTCCTCGTCCTTTCCATCTTCTTTGAACAACTCCTCCGTACCGAAGCGAAGAATATCATCCAACTCCTGTTTAGTGAAATTGGTGCCCTTGCCACCCATTCCCGGGCGTACCACTAAATGGGTTAACATCATCTTTCGCTTGGCGACTTGGGTAACTCGTTCTTCCACGGAATTCCTCGTCACAAATCGATAGATCATAACCTTGTTCGCTTGACCAATACGATGGGCACGGGAGAACGCTTGAATATCATTGTGAGGATTCCAATCCGAATCGTAAATGATGACTGTATCGGCCGTGGCCAAGTTGATACCCAAACCGCCGGCTTTGGTGGACAGCAAAAAGCAGAACTGTTGTGCACCCGGAGCATTGAACCTGTCAATCGCTTCCTGGCGCAACGTTCCCGTGATGCCACCATCGATGCGCTCGTACTTATATCCGAATCCTTCCAAGAAATCCTCCATAATGTCCAACATCTTCGTCATCTGCGAAAAGATCAAGACACGATGCCCTTGCTCCTTCAACTGCTTCAGCATCTTCTCCAGCAGGACCAACTTTCCGGCCGCTTTGGTCAGTGCCTGTGTTTCGTAGCTTCCTCCGGGACCAAGGGGAGCCTCCTCCGAAGCCGATGGAAACAGATACGGATGGTTGCAGCACTTCTTCAGATCCATCATGATGTTGATCAGCGAACATGCCCCGCCGCCACCCCTCGGGTTCAGCGCTTCGAAGTTACGGGTCAGAATGTACTTGTAGTATTTTTTCTGCAGCGGCGACAGCTCGACACGCACGATGAACTCCGACTTGGTTGGCATGTTCTTCAGGACGTCCGCCTTGAGACGACGCAGCATGTGCGGACCCAACATTTCGTGCAATTTTTTCACCTAACGGAGGGACAGAGGGTGGACGTGGGAGGAGAACAGACGGTCAGTAATTTTGAAATCAAATGAGTACGGGGGAACTGACTGGTTGTTAGTGCGATCGAATCTGGGAGAGGAATTATTTCGGGCCTGGTTCCCGGTCTGGTCTAGAAATTTGTCGTTAAGGAAAATTCCTCGACTCCTTGGGCATAGGGTATGGATTGCAATGGCCGCACAACCATATTATTGCAAAAATGACATCGAAAGCTAATAACTGTGGAAGAGCATTTAGAACACTATGGAACGAAACTTATCTGCATTTCTTTATGACGATGTGCAAACATTTTTAGCCCTGGAGATTGAAGGTGACAGCTCTATTGAAAATCCAACGACCCATTTCAAGAATGTCTGTTCATACACGTACGTTCTGAGGACATCTTCATATACAATAAGTCTCGCATGAAAATCTTCACCTATCAAATGGATATGTGGAGAATTTTCACACTTCCAGAATCAAACATACACATTCTTGATCCTGGCGTGTATATTTTTTTTCACTGTAGAGCCAAAACACAACTGCATCCATTCATTAGGATTATTGTTGTATGACCCATTTTTGATTTGGTGCAAGTCAAATATCCTGTCGCAATTAAGGTGTGATGAACATTGATTGACATAACCCCTGATCCCAGTTAGCCTCGACTTGTTTTATAAAGTCCTACCAGGATCGTTTTGCCAAATTTCGGGGGGCTCTAGTAACCCCTTTCCAAATATTGACATCCTTTGATTGAATAATGCTCCACAATTGCAGAGTATATGTTCTGTTAGTTTCAGTTTCAAATTGACAAAAACGACATTCTGTAGAATGAATTCTTCCAATTTTGTTTAGGTGATACCTACTCGGGCAGTGACCAGTCAACAGACCAGTAATTACCAGTCAACTTACCAGTAAGATCCGGGCTTTTACAGCACTTGGGCTTATAAATCTCTTGGCTTGTCTGCATGTATCCGTAGCGTTCCAGTTTGATTCTACCATGGACATTTCCCAATTTTTTATTTCAGTCGCCAGAGCACACTCTGGGACTCCACAAAATGGTTCCGGACGAATTAAATTTGATGCTGAACCTTCTCTTGCTAGGCTGTCAGCTTGTTCATGTCCTTCAACACCACAATGGCCGGGCACCCAGTATAAAGTAACTTCGTTCCTACTGGCCAATTGTCTTGAAGAAAGAATGCATTCCCACACTAGCTTAGATTTACATGTGCAAGCTTCAAGCGCATTGAGAGCTGCCTGACTATCGGAAAAAATGCAGATCTTTGCAAATCTGAAATTCCTCATTAAACAAATATTCACACATTCAATGATGGCATGAATCTCTGCTTGAAATACCGTTTGATTTTGTCCCATGTTAAATCTGAGATACTAACCAATAACCCATTATCAAAAGCACAATTCGCTCATCAGACAGGTAAATCAACTGTAACAGCCCTTCACATTCTAGTTAAAAAAATAGAAAAGTCCTTCACTGCTAAGGAAATTCTGTTGGCAGCGTTTCTTGACATCGAAGGTGCTTTTGATAATGCCTCCTTCCACTCGATGATGAGAGCTATGAGAAATCGTGGCTTCAACAATAAAATAACTAATTGGATTGTTGAAATGCTATCCAAAAGAGAAATATCAGCAAATCTCAGAGGTGAAAGTCCTGCTGTAAAAGGCTGTCCTCAAGGGGGCATCTTGTCTCCCCTCCTATGGTCTCTTGTTGTTGATGATCTCCTTGTAAAACTAAAGTTTAAAAGATTTGAAATAATTGGCTTTGCGGACGACATTGTCATTCTAGTCCGTGGTAAATACGACACTATCAGGTTTGAGAGAATGCAAATAGCATTATCATACACACTATTGTGGTGCAAAACCGAGGGATTAAATATCAATCCCAAAAAAACGACAATCGTTCCTCTTACTAAAAAACGGAAAATCTCCTTCACTGACCTTAAACTAGGAGGCGTTAAACTGTCTTTATCTTCAGAGGTCAAATATTTAGGCGTAACTTTAGATAAGCATCTTTGCTGGAACAGTCATATTGACCAACATATACGAAAGGCAACCAATGCCTTCTGGATCTGTAAAAGAACTTTTGGAAAGAAATGGGGCCTTAAGCCTAACATGATTCACTGGATATATTCAACTATAGTCAAGCCCAGAATCACGTATGCCTCGCTGATCTCGTGGCCGAAGACTAAACAGATAAAGGCTCAAGAAAACTGAACAAGCTGCAAAGGCTTGCTACTATCCCTATAACTGGGGCAATGCATAGTACTCCTTCAAAAGCACTAGATGCTCTACTCAACATTCTTCCTTTAGATCAATTTATACTACAGGATGCGGAAAAAAATGCTTTAAGGCTCAAACGGTCCATGAATTTCTTCGATGGAGATCTTATTGGACACTTGAGGATCCTAAAAGAGTTTTCGATAAATCCTTTAATATTGATAAGTGAAGCTTAGGAGAGACTGCTTCAATCATAAATTCACAGTCCATGCAGCTACTCGTGCTGATTGGGATAAAAGAGAACCAGGTTTTCGTCCGGGCTCAACAATCTTCTATACAGATGGTTCAAAGCAAAATAGTTAACTGGTCCTGGGATAAACTTGTATGTGGCAATGGGAAAATATCCCACAGTATTTCAAGCTGAAATATACGCCATACTGGAATGTGCATCAAGCTGTATGAAAAGAAATTATAAAAATGCAAACATATGCATTTGTTCAGATAGCCAAGCAGCTCTGAATTGTTTAAAGTCAAAAACATTCACATCTAAGCTGGTTTGGGAATGCGCAGAATTTTTACAGCAATTGTCCTGTCGCAACATGGTTAACCTCTATTGGGTTCCTGGTCATAGCGGAATTGAAGGAAACGAAAAAGCTGATCAGATGGCAAAAATAAGGTCATCCATGCAATTCATAGGGCCCGAACCATTTATTGGTTTATCTTCTTGCGCCTTAAAAGTAGAACTAAAGACCTGGGAAAAAGGACAAAGTACAGGCTATCTGGAATAGTACCTCCAATGCCCGGCAATCCAAACAGTTCATTAAGCCTAACGCTTCTCAGACGAAAAAGTTACTTAAACTTTCGAAACACGACTTGAGAACATACACTGGTTTGATAACTGGACATTGTCCGAGTAAATATCACCTGAAAATCATCGGTAAACTTCATGAAGATAAATGCCGTTTTTGTGGATTAGAGAGTGAAAGCTCTAAGCATTTAATGTGCGACTGTGTTGCACTATTCAATAAACGATGCAGATTTTTTGACAAGGGGCTCATTGAACCCTGTGAGGTTTGGAACGCTGCTTCCAATCAAGTAGTACACTTCATAAGAAATGTAGTACCTGCTTGGGAAAATGGCCTACTGCCGTAGTGGTAGTTACTCCAAATAGTAACTTACCATTGCGATAATATGGCATAAATAAAAAGGAGGACACGCCACAATAAATCAAATCAATGGTCACAGTGGCAATACGTCCCCAACAAGGGAAAAAAAATAAAAATGTCCCATTGGTATAGCTTTCCTGATTCCAGGGCCATAAACCCCGGCTCCAGTATTTTCTCCCATTTTCGACCCATCCGTGTAAAACACAATGGAACCTGGACGCAAACTAGGTCCACCCGACTCCCATACATAGCGGCTTGATTTAACCACTTTAAAGGGAACGTCGTAGTTTGTCTTCGTTGTCAGCCAGTCTTCTATTGTTTTAACATCTGAGTTTAACTTTAAAATCTTAAGGATCTTTAAATGTCCTACCAGGTCACAATCTAATTGTACCTTTTGAATTGCAGGGCTCTTTTCGCTGCCTGCTGCTTTACAAATTGATGTAAAGGTAACATGTTAAGAAGGGCATCCAAAGCAAAAGATGGTGTACTTTTCATTGCTCCAGTTATTGATACACAGGCAAGTCTCTGTAGTTTACCTAGCTTCACTTGGGTGGTTACCTCACTAAGTTTAGGCCACCATATAAGCGAAGCATATGTGATTTTCGGACGAACTATTGCAGAATAAATCCAATGGACAGTTTTTGGTCGAAGTCACCATGTTTTACCCACTGCTTTACTACATACTTATAGGGCGTTTGTACCCTTGTTAAGATGAGAGTTGCAATTCAGTTTTTTATCCAAAGTAACACCATGGTATTTATCTCTTCCTCAAACTGAACTTGAACTCCATTGAGAGTAGGCTGTTTTAGGTTTAGCTTTCTTCTTTTGGCAAAAGGTACTATAACAGTTTTAGAAAGGTTTACATTTAAGCCTTTTATTCTACACCAGTTATATTGAGATCAGTTTGTAACCGACTAGATATCGTGTCATCAAACTTCCCACGAACTATTATAGCAAAATCGTCAGCAAAACCAATCACCTCGTACCCTAGCTCTGCTAGTCTTTTAAGGAGTTCGTCTACTACTAAGAACCACAATAAGGGCGATAGGACTCCTCCTTGAGGACAGCCCTTTGGCGTGTACATAGTTGAGATACATTTTCAATAACTTAAAAGGACCTCACCAAGTTACTTGTCCAATGCAGAAAAGCTCGTCCGGGTGTAGGGCGAAGCACTAAAAAACAAGAAATGAGAAAAACCTACTGACGCACAATCTATCTGAACAAACACGATCACAACACACTTTGAGTGGGAATCGATTAACTTCACAACGTCTTACGTTTAGCACTCTGATATTTTATAATTTCAACTTTCCTTCAACTTCAAATTTGGATTTTTATTTTAGCGAAAACTACTCAGCAAAAGCAATACACGTCAGTTTCAAAGCACGGCTTGCTGCGATCCCCCTTTTTACGAGCAAATCTGATTGGAACAAAAAATGCGGAACAGAAGGGCCATCGCAAAGAAGATCCAAGTAAGCAGCGAAAGACTCCCGGGAAGAATCACATGAAACGGTCCAGAAAACCATCTCTCCGGGGAACCTTTCGACACAGCCAGGACACTCGTGAAGAATATTAACCTCCCACCCCCATCTCCCACTATTGTTCCATAATGTAACGGTTAGCACCCAGCTTCGATCGCATAGCAATTAACTTCGAATCAATCACACCACCTACCTGATCCTCCTTGTTGATATCGGCGAATTCCGCCTGGAACGTACTCAAGTCGTTGAACTTGTTCTTGTTCAAGAAGTTCAGCAAATGGAACAACTCCTCCAGATTGTTCTGCAGCGGTGTACCCGTCAGCAGCAGCTTGTAGTTGATGTTGTAGTTCGAGAGCGTCTTGAAGAATTTACTCTGGTTGGACTTCAGACGATGCGCCTCGTCGACCACCAGTGCGGCCCAGTCAATCGAACCAAGACAGGCGGAATCGAATGATACCATTTCGTAGCTCGTTAGCAGCACGTTGAACTTCAGTGTGCTGGCTCGAATCTTCGAGGCCCGTCCACCTCGCACGGCACCCTCCTCGAAGGACAATTCGTGCTCTCGGATGATCGCTCGCGAATCTTTGTCTCCGACATATGTGATACAGTAGAGATCCGGAGCCCACGTCTCAAATTCACGTTCCCAATTGATGATGGTAGAGAGCGGGACAGCCACCAGGAAAGGTCCCCGGCAGTGGCCTTCCTTGTATAGCGAATAGAGGAATGTCGCCGTTTGAATGGTCTTTCCTAGACCCATCTCATCGGCCAGGATGGTATCGGTTTCATTGGCCCAAGAGTAACGCAACCAGTTGATACCTTCCAGCTGATAGGGATGCAGCCTCATTCCGGTGTCGTCCAAATAGGTCGGTTGCACTTCGTACTTCCGCTTAAGATCCGTGGTTGGTTTATCTGGCGGGGGCGTGTAACGTCTCGGTCCGATACGATCATCGTCCTCCAGCTCTTTGGTTCTCGATTTGCGACCTTTCTTCTTGTTCTTCTTGCTACTGCTACTGCTGCTCATTTCGTTGTTGCAATTTGCTCGCAGATCTAGATAATACTCGACAGCACTCTTCAATCCTGGAATTTCATCGTCGTCCTCTTCCCATGTGGCCTGATCGTAGGGCAGCTCACGCCATTTGACAAAATACAACGTTCGCCCGTCGCGCATGGTGCGATGATTGATGACTCGATTAACCATCAACCATTCCGGTTTGACACCGTACTTGTAGTACTTCTCTTCCAACTCCGTATCGTCACGATCACCTTCACGCATCTTGAGAATGCGCTTATAACGACCGTCTTCCTCGTCCAACATTTCCTCGAGCTTCGGAGGTTCCTCCATATCGTACTTCCGAATGTAGAAACGGTACATCAGTGGATGATAGACATCCAACTGCAGTTCCGTGATCCAATCACAGTGCCAGTAGGACATGTCGGCAAATTTAACAAAATACTCCCTACGCCGGGATGGTACTGCCTTCGAAGTCGATGGTTCGTTGGGATCAATCGGTTTGTCCGTCCAACGCCAAGTAAGAATCTTCTGTACCTTGTAGGATATCGGAGGACAGCTGCACCGAGGACAGCGCCAGTCACCGTCGGGAATGTCGTCCAGAGGCGGTGTCAAACAGAACGTATGATAAGCGGATGGGCAACTGTCGCAACAAAGCATCTCTCCACCATCCTTGCAGACTCGACAGAACTCCTGATGCTCATCGTCATCGTCGTCGGCCGGACCTTCAGCTTCACAAGTCGGACAAGACCACTTGCCCTCCGGAGTGTCTTCCAGTTCCGGATCCAAACAAACCAAGTGGTACGCCTTCGGGCAAGTATCGCAAAGGATGATTTCGCCTCCCTGCTGGCAGACTTCACAGTAATCCTGATGTTCGAACTCCCCATCCTCGCCCTCAGCTCTACTCTTTTTTGAACGACCCTTCTTCTTGGATTTGTTACCGATCTTGGTTTTGGCCTTCTTGCGAACTGGTGGATCAGCGCCTTCCGCTTGTGCAGTGGAGTCATTGTCGGTTTTATCCTTATCCTTGTCAGCTTTTTCCTCCGACTGCTGGAGCATCTTCTCGAATTCGGCGTCCGAATCCCGTTCCGAACCGTTGCTCGCATCCGGATCCTCGTCCGAGCTGGCGTTCTTCTTCCTACCGAACTTGATCTTCAGCGTCGGTACCTTGGGCTTTTTGCCTTTCTTAGCACTTGATGCGCCCTTTTTGCTCTTCTTCTTGCTTCTCTCCCGCTCCAGTTCCTCCTCATCATCATCGTCGTCGTCGTAGATCATATCATCATCTCTCTTTTCGATCTTAGCCCTTGAACGACTAGACTTTGGAACATATTCCGGAGATGGCGGAGGTTCGTCTTCTTCCTTTTCCTCCGTTTCTTCGTTCTGCAGGTTTGGGTTCTCTTCGCTGAACTCTCTCCACTTGGGCGGTATCAACATCATGAGCTTCGACATCGGAGCCTTGGGGTTCTCCTTCTGTAAGATTGGCCTCACATGCTGCATGAACGCCTTGTAGGTCAACAAGTTGTCATAGTCCTCGTCTGAGTACTCTATTTTGACATCGGTCAGATTAAACGTACTGCAAACCTCCTCGAGGGACGGCATGTTAAAGTCCGCGTCGACCTTTTTGTCTTCCTTCTTCTCGTCCTTGCCCTTCTTCTTTTCGCGCGAGCTTCGCTTGGGCCTCTCGTAATCGGAATCCACAGCGACGGCTCCCCCATCGTCACTCTGCCGGACGTCGCTTTCCTCCCCGCTCTCATTCTTCTTTCGCTTCTTCTTCTTACGGTTCTTGCTCTTCTCTTCACTCCGAGCCTTGCGCTTTTTACCCTTCTTGCTCTTCTTGCTACGGTTGTCCTCCGGCTCGTAGTCTTCGTCCTCGTCCTGAGCTAGGGCTATGCTCTTCAACGCTTCGTCTTCGGAGTTCTCCTCCGCAGCCAGAGAGGTGTCAGCACCCGTCTCGTCTACGCCCGCCTCCTCCTCTGAAATGGGAGTAAAAAACATGGATGGATTTTGATTAGTAAACTCAGAGTTATAGGTATGGGCGACCTGAAATAAACTTTATTGAGACCGAAGTCTCTGACTGCCGTCCACAATTTTTTTTGTCTCAAGATTGTCAAAGCGCAAAAAAGATGACGTTAAATATCAGTGCATAGTAGAATTCGGTGAGTTCATTCCAATTTTGAAACATACGATAAACTACAAACGAACATTAGCTTTCACCACCGATTAATCTGTGAGCCGGAAAACTTGTGAAAACCATAAGATTGGATGATTTCGTTTTATCTATTTTATTTATTTGGGAGACTCAATCGCGTTAGTTTTACGGGGCCGATATTTCATTGTTTTTTGATTGCATGAGTGGCTTAATACTACGTTTAATACGAACCATTTATTCGCAATTTATCCCAGGTTAAAAGGGGTGACATTCTGGGCGATGGATTGGACAAAGGAATATGAGAATGGAATTCTGTAGTCTCCTCGGAGAGTAGTGTGACCAGCAATAGATAGTTGTGCGATATGGTCAGGGCTCCCTTTTTGTGTTATAGAAACAGCTTAGGCTCTTAGTGACGATGAGGCTACTCAAGATGTCGGAACGAAACAGCATAACTCTTACATTGATACTTGACGAAACACTGGCATTAAATCCGAGTGTAGGGTTGTCACACAATGTTAATTTAAAAATTCCGCATTTTTTGTCTAATTTTCACGATTGGGAAAATGAGTGAATATAAGTTGGAATAATAGATATTTTTGAAGAATTTGAGGTGATTGCTCAATCTGTTTCCAACGTGTTTTAATTAGGCAAAATGACGAATAGAAACTGCAAATCGGGCTTCTTGCGTACTGCGTAACCTGGTTTGTTCATTCGGAGTGGACATATCGTGCTGCACTAGTCTCCTCCACATTACTCGGTCTATGGCTGCTGATCTCCAGTTTGCTGGAACACTCAAGCTTGCGAGGTCCTACCATCTCGAGCGTCTCTGCGTCTTGACCCAGCCAAATTTGAGTTCGTCCCGTAGACGGTTACCCTGTGTGGAACTCTAAGGAGGAAGCTGTTCCGTAAGATGCGACTACGAGCCTGGAGTGGAATATCGGCGAGCAGTGAAGGGTAGTTTATTCGATCCGACAGCAAATCCGCGACGAGTTTGAAGTGTCCAAATCAATCATAAGGCTCTCGGACCCCGGAAAGTTGAAAGGGACCCTCCAAGGCAGTCTACGAAGAGCGCATCGGATGATAAACCGTCGTTGAAATTGACTCAATCCGTTCGACGTCATTCTGGAAATGAAGGTTCCAGACCGGGGAAGCATATTCCAGGGTGGACATCACCAACAAACAGTACAGCGACTTAAAGCAGTACACGTCTCGAAATTCTTTAACCACACGAAAAATGAAGCCGTGATTTCAGTACTTGGTTGTCTATTTGCAGATGAGTTCCAACCAAGGAATAACCGAAGATAATAGGATACTTCTTCCTAGAAAAAATGATAACGGTACACTTTCCCGGATTCAAGAGCATACAGTTCACCTCGTACCATCTTTGTACTGTCTTTAAATCTTCAGGCAACTGTAAGGCGTCTCCTAGCGAATCCACGCGAATGTAGATCTTAAGGTCGTCAGCGAAGCTCAATCGATGAGATTTCAGCAACAGGTTGAGATCGTTGAAATACATGACAAAAATCAGCGGCCCATGATGACTACCTTGGGAAATGTCGGAAAAGGCTGGGAACGAAGAGGACAGCTTATCGTCAATGTTAACCTTGAGAGTTCTGCCACAAAGATACGATTTGAACTAGTGAAGCAAGGAGGCGCCAAAGCCAAGCCTTTCCAGTTTTGCCACAGCGATGTCATGGTTGATTCTGTCGAAGGTTGCAGATAGGTCGAAGAAGACAACGTCTGTTTGTGAACCAGCTGGAATCCCATCCATGATGAAGAAAGTGATTGATAGTAGGTTTGTGGTCGTTGAACGCTTCGACATGACTCCATGTTGATCACGGTGAGATTGCTCCGCCGACTTCCAAGATTCATCTTCAACGATATGCGATTCTAGACCGCAACGTACAAAACGCCTCCACCAGAGACCTTTCGACTATTTAGTGCAATTCGGTCTCACCGAAATACCTTGTAGAACGAACCAAAAACAGCTATGTAGGGAGTGTTATCATTGAGCCATGTCTCAGTAAGGACGATTATGTCGTAGGAACAGTCCGAGCTAGCCGGAAAGTACTAGACCAGAGTTCATACCGCCGACATTCTGGTTGTAAACTTGCAGTCCGTGCATACTGAGATCGCTACCAGCCCTACGATGGGAGTTGCCGGAGGAGCTAGCGGTATTGGATGAGGTTCGTGAGCGGCCATAACAGCTGCTGATCGGAGGCTTGACTGCGATGAGAGGCATAGGTGCTTGGCGCTATCTGCCAGAATGTACTTCGCTTTGGACGCGTTCATCTGTAGCCCAATTCGCGTTAAAGTCGAGTGTATTGGTCAGCCACTGTCGTAAAAGTTCTGCCGACAATATCCATCTAATCCGCGAAGTATACGAGCTGACCCTCCGATGCATTGTTGAACAACAAACATGAAAGACCATCGCCTTGTCTTAATCCTCTCCTGCATTCGAACGATTCTGACAGTGCGCCTGATAGTCGAACACTACACTTCACTCCTTTCATCGTAGTCAGGATCAGTTTTATAAGCCAGTCGTGAATCCGACAAATGTTTGCTAACGACGATTGTCGTAACAGTATTAGAGAAAGGATGTTGTAAGCGGCATTAGTGACCGTGACCGTGAGGTCTTACTGTCCAACTTGTCGTCCTTCTTATAGATTGGACAAATCACACCACCCTTCTATTTGTCTGGCAGTTGTTAGCTATCCCAAGTCTTGACAATCACTCGGTGCATCAATATTATCAGTTTTACAGGTTCACACTTGATGAGTTTCGGTGCGAGACCATCTTTTGAAGCTGTGTTGTCTAGCTTCTCTAGCTGTTTGATAGCATTCTCGACGGCAGCCAATACATCAACATTTAGAATTGAAATAACACAGAATCTGTACTAGATATTAAAAATTTAATCACATCAGTTTGTCTGCTTACTTGCTGTGAGCAATCAGATGGAGTTCAATTCGATGTTCATTCACTAACAATCGAGATTTATTAATTTGGAATAGCAAGGTAAAATTGCGATTCACCTTAACGTCATTCTTAGTAGGAGCTGTGCTTCCACCAGCTAATCAACTGAGTATGCCATGATGATAAAAACATTGCTGTCAGTGGGTACCAGAAAAATCATGGATTCTGTTACAAGCTCTTGTTCAAGCCAGACGTTCCTAATAAATAGTCAGTTTTGAACTGCTTTCATTTGTAACAAGCTGCTGCTTCCCCCTCGTTGGACATCCTCTGTTTCGGCTGCGTGTTCATCTGCGCCATTCAGATGTGCATCGATGTGCTGCCTCCCGCTATCGATTACCTCACTCATCCGTCAAAAGGCTAAAGCTTGCTTCAGATAGAATTGGAACAAAAACAATTGCCTGTATTTCAGTTATTTATTATTGAATTCAAGATCTTTTTTTACACAAATGTAGCGTTTTCTTCATACTTTTAAGAAAAAATACGGATAAAATTATTCGTCACGGTTTCGAAGGAATTCTCGAATTTTTCCTGTAACACGGCTCATTAGGCGGCGCACACCTTCTTCGTCCATCGTTTTAGCTATCTTTTTCCACCAGGTCTTCATCTGATTGATGTCTTTGACAACCTTTTCGTTTGCCTTGAGTCTCCTCTTCATGATTGCCCAGTATTTCTCAATAGGGCGGAACTGGGGGCAGTTGGGTGGGTTAAGGTTTTTCGGAACAACCTGGACCCCTTTCTCTGCATACCATTCTTGAACGACTTTGCTGTAATGACAGCTTGCCAAATCTGGCCAAAACATTACGGGATGGTCGTGGGATCGAATGAACGGCAAAATTCGTTTTTGGAGACACTCTTTTTGGTATAATTCCGACGTCATTGTCTTATTTGTAACGAAAACTTTCGTTTTTTTTTTGCCACACCTGCAAATGCCCTGCCAAATCATGAATTTTCGTCCAAATTTGTCGGCAAAAACAAATTTAAATTTGGCTGGAACATCCCCCCGAGCCGTTGCCAAGTAAAATTTTTGACCTGGGATTTGCCCGAAGTCAGCCTTGACATAGGTTTCATCGTCCATCAGAAGACACCCGTCGAACTTGGTCAGCACCTGGTCGTATAGCTTCCGAGCACGGATTTTGGCCACACTATTCTGTTTTATGGTCCGATTTGGCTGTTTGCTACCTCGATACGACTTGATTCCTTCCCGGAGTCGAGTTCTCCTCACGGTACTATGGGCAGCACCGAATTTTCTGGCCAAATCACGGTCCGACAGATTGGGATTTCTCATAATCGTCTTCAAAATCTTAACACGCAGTTTCCGATCGATAGTTCCACTCCGACGATTGGCTTGAGACTTCCGAATCGTCGTCAATGTTTCCTTATACCGTTTGATAACGCGCCATACGGTATTTCTGGGCAATTTCAGCTGTTTAGCTAGCCTAGATGCAGACCACAATGGATTTTCCAAATAACTGTGCACAATTTTTTCCCTTCTTTCGGCTTCCATGTTTATTGTTTACAAAGTACAGTCGATTTGCGGAATGTCAAAAATACATACGTGAAGCTGACAAAATTCCCGACACGTGGGCGCCAAGAACTTCCAAATCCGTCCACCAGGAGCGCCACAATATGAGCAAAAGTTTGTTCCAATTCTAAATGAAGCCAGCCTTATTTCTTCTGTAATTTTAATTATTTGAATAAAATGCTAACAAACATAAGAAAAGTATTTACATTTATAGACTTCTCCCAGTCTAAGAGAGAGATCTACAAATGTTAATACGAGCCTTTCCACTATTTTCAGGTTTTGTTAAGTGTCATATTAAATGTTCACCTGTTTTGTTGAGTGACAGCTTCAGAGCATGCAGCGGGATCGGAGGACGAAAAATGAAACAAAAAAAAATTTGCTTCAAGCTACATTTTTTGTCATTTTTGCTCCAAACAGAACATCAGTTTGATTTAACGGCTGCTTTGGTTGAATCAATCTAAAATTTAAATTTGTTTCCCTGAGTCAACGCAACCTATGTTTAGGTAATAATCAATCTCTTTCAAGATGGAAACAAAAATATAAATTTAGAACAACCATAATTTGTGTTTTATTGTGGTAATACCTGAAAGTAGAAGAAACCATTCTGACTGCTGTTTGTTCCAAAACAAAATCGTCGGTTTAAAAACAACTAGTTTTTAAGTTTGGATGTCAACAAAGAACACTGTTGTTTTAAACCGGACTGTGTTTTTTACGTATAGGGTCCAGAGTTGAAATTATAATTTTAAAATCAAATGTTTTTTTCTCTGATATTGAACAGTGAATTTTTGGATTGACTAAAAGTATGTATTGCTTAATTCTGTTAGGCATAATTCGTTCGAACCGACTGAAACGTAATTGTCAAATATAGGCCAACATGCGAAGTATTGTAATCTCTCTTCTTTATTAGGCTGTTTTTTTTTTTATTGTTTCACAGCTCGCTTAGGTCGCAACTTGGGCCGCAATGATGCAAATGAACTTAATTCAATTTTAAAGATTAGGTTAATTTCACAAAATCTTAAGTATGTTTCGCGCAGTGACATAGTCAACAATCTTTTCTGAACAGGTTGACGCTTACCATTTTTTACAACGGAAACATGATCTGTCATCCGGCAATGATCGACTAGCGTCATCGTCGTTCTAGTATTGAAGAACTTTATGTTTAACTTTTTCAAGCCATGTCCACGGTGAAGATAATTCTCTTTTTTATCAGCCAATGTTTTGGCTTTCTTTGCCATGTTATTATTTATACCAAACTCTTTTACCACTTTTTGTACAGACCACGGCTTGGGTAAAACTGTTAGAATATGATACTTTTCGGCCTTTGTAGTTTAATCACGGAAGAATTTTTCTTTCAGTTGGTTAATAATTTCATCATACTACTTGGATTTTTGTTCCTGAACAAATAGCCTCGTCTCGTATTCTTCTTCGGCAAAGTTGAATATGATTTTTCGCATAGCCCTTACTATTTCATCACATGTTTGTTCTGGCTAACTAATCTGATCAAGTTTCTTCGATTATTGGAGACCCGTTGAAACCGGAAATTCTGAAGAGATCGATGTTATGCGTGTTTGAGTAGTCTGGTACTTCACTCCCTTGGGATGATGCTGATACTATCTATCACTACGAGACCCCTCATCACATCAACGGTTTATGCCGGGCTTCACCCTAGGTTTCACACCACGACGCTGCGTTAACTGACAAGGAACTGACAGTGGGACATGCCAACGTCACAAGCCACGTTAATGTTAAGCCGCGCAAAGACAATGCACACAAAGCGGTGACAATTGCCTCGAGTTAATTTATTATTCTAATTTGTAGAAATTGATTACCATTCTATTCTACGCTCCTAAAGCTGAAATTGTACAAAAGTTGTACGTGAAGTAAAATTAATCAAGTTGATTTGTAAGTACGGAAAGGAACTGAATTGTATCGAACCTAATTGCTAACATTGAACCTAATTGCTAACATCAAATTGTAGATCCTACGATTAAAGCTAAGGCTGGGCAGTGGACAGTGAGGAAACAATGCCAATACCACTTCCAGAATAATTAAACCAAATTTGTAAGTGGATATCCTTATTATTTACCTAATTGTGCTAAATAAATGAATTCATTTGTAGCTTAAAACATACACACTACAAAAACGTGTTGCTCGTTAAGAGTTGGAAATTCTAACCCAACACTATCGAAATAGCTGAAGGTACTTCTTCTAAACCATCCCGTGAAAATAATGGCTGACTCTCATTCAATGTAGCAGGTTCAAGACTGCTCCTTTGCAAATCAGTTCGGTATTGTATACGACATGAGTCGCAAATCTTTAACGAAGTATTTAGAGGTGCTTTACATTGCATATCAACTAACTTTCGAATCAATGCTTCGATTAAGATGTTTTCCGGGTGAACATTTTCTATTGCTGTTGGTTTTTTAGTATTAGTATACTAAATAATTTATTTTTCTCTTAAATTTGAATTTATGTGCCACAATCATAATGCCAAATGAAATTGGTTCATTGCTTAGAAATTGTTCTAATTTTCTAGAATTTATGCCAAAATGGTTGTTCCAGATGCACTAAAAGTTTAGTACCGCAAAGTTCGGGTACAAATTTTATCTCCCACACGGTTGTGGCGGATCTGCGATACCATCTGTTGTTCCTGAGGATAAATGTTCAGATCACAAGCACAAATGCATTTAAAGTATCTAACAAAAACCTTTCGAATTCCAAAACCAAGTACATTAATTGACATTTTTTACGATTCTTTCAGATTATCCGGAAAACAACACTGTAGGCTTTGGCCTCTTTTGCATCACAAGTGAGTGTTTAATAATTTGAGCCACATTTCAGAAAAACTCCTGAATTCTAAAGGCTGTACTCGATAAAATAAAATGAGACACAATGATAAGCTTTTCCCGTGTGGATAAAAATGGATGGAATTTTGACTGAAACTAGCTAAGAGTGCAAAGTTTACGTTGGTGAAATTTCACAATCTGTCAAGTATTTATCGAGATGGCATCGGGACAAGAGCAGATTCGCCAAAAAGAAAGAAATTCTGACTGCGTCCCTCAAGTGGATCGAAACACACCTACGATTCAAGGAGGCTAGATAGTGGTAGAAAACCGAAGGCAGCTGATCCGGTGAAGGTTTCAATCTGATTTATAGAAAAACCAAAATCCTACATATGAAACCCATCAACACATTTAACACTACACCATCGACCGTTATAATGTTGAATTATAACAAAAGCTTCATCTTCTACTTGGCTATAAACGTATCTTGAGCCGGACGACTTTCAATTTTGTTCTTTATGCCTTATTATCTCTAGACATTACTAATTTTTAGCTTATAGCTTACTCGAAACATATTCTTTGGAACTTCTGCGGTGTTTGAAAACTGTTGGCATTTAGTTAAGTGGTAAGTACTGTAATATGCCGAATGAAATGTCCAGAAATGTTTCCTGCTCCCGCTACTCAACTTGTTTAGGCTAGATGGAGAATCTTCCAGTTACCACCAGCATGGTCTGGTTTTGTAGTCGTCCCTTTGTGGATTGATCTGGGTGAGCACCTCCCGTTATTATTTGAGCCTTCTAAAACCAATGCATGACTTTGTATACTATGCTGAAAGCTAGTTCATACTCAAGAAAGGCAATAATACCTGGACCTCACTGAAATAAAAACCTAGATCAGTTTACTTTGAATGGGCTTTTTAAATCTCTATACTGAAATAAATAATCAACAAGACAATGTTAAATCAAGGATATAAACATTGACGTTACGAAATTGTGCTTCAATTAAAAAAAATAAGCAGCAATAATGAGATTCTGATTCAAAAAATCTCACACATCGGGTATAATAGTGATGACAATCAAATCGAGTCAAGCGTCGAAATGTAAACATTCAATTTCGATGCCCATTCATCCGCACTATCCATGAGTCAAATATCGCTAAAACCTAGTAACTTTTCGTCTCCCTATGATTTTCCGCACGTCGCCCACCCTGGGCAGCAAGTTACATCCAAACCACCCTCCCACCGCACAAAGCTTCGATCATCAACAATCAACGCAATAAACGATGGATAACAAACATAAGAATCGCACACAACACGGAAAAAGAAGAAACCCACAGCAGCTGCTGTGAATGGAGTGCTAGCGCTGTGCATTTCCATCTTCCGCAGCCCACAGACACCCGCACGCACACAGTCAAACGTAGCTACACACTAGAGGCGAGCCCAACAGGACAAAGCAGCAACCCTAGCGCTCCGCTCTTGCGGAACGGGAAGAAACGATGGCGATCTTCACCAGCAGCAGCAGTTCGCTAACTTACCGGCAATAGATTCGTCGATTTCCTCGTCGGACGCCATGGTTTCCGGCCTTTTTTCGGGTTCACTCGCTTCACCGGAACGTCTGCTCACTTTTGGCGATAGTTTCGGTCGCGACCGATACGAATTTACCGGTGCAAATTGCAGTCTTTTCGCGAACAACACGGATTTCACCTCTGTCAGCCGCTTTTCAAGAGCTACAATCTTCCAATATGGCGTCCGCTTGTGGTGGCGGTTCTCTCTCGCTCATTCTCGCCGCAGGATGGTTGATCAGTGATGCCAGGTTAGTACGAAAACAATCTTCAATCAATCACAATCTTCACCGGGATTGAATTTGTATATAATGTCATTCGAATGGAGAAATATGATGCGTTGCGCGGGATTTTATCGCGAAAGTTATGCAAAAACGCGGATATAACTGCGCAAGTACGTTAAATCATGTTGATGTCTTCTTCAATAAGTGCTAAAACGATCCAAGTAATAACCGCGCTGAAGATCGAATCCTGGAAAGTGAGCTGTTTAGTGGAATACCTGTAACTAGAAAACGAGAAGAAAGATAAGTCGTTTCCATTTAATTCCAATTACCTTTATTGCTTATCTTGACAGATACGCGTGTGTCGTCTACAATGTGCAGACTTCTTCAGTATCGTGTAGTCGAGTATTAGAACGTTAGTACTATTAGGACTTTGTTTCAATTGTTTCATTTCATTTCATTTTGTCTGTTTTTTTTTTTATATTAAGGATTTTCTTTCACCCAATGCTGTATTTGTACGCCTTTTAAGCATTCCTGATCACAAGTGTTCACATCCCGCATAACGAAAAACATTTTGCTATATAGTCGAAACTGTATTTCGAATATAAGATATATTATTACATTTTATGTTATTGTTATCGAATAGTTTAATCTCATTTTCACCATACGACCCCTACATTAACACATATTGTTATTGTTTGCCATATTGTCATTGAAAGGTTTATTGTTGTCTGCACTCGGTTTGGATTATATACTAACTTTTTGACATAGAGTACAGCTAAAATTTTGTTCGTGAAAATTGCCATTTTTTTATAGTAACCTAACTTAACCGCCTGTTCAGCATATTGTTATTTGGCCTTTTACCATCTGATATATTGTTGAAACTATAGTGGAGATTGTTAGTTTATAGTTGTCAACTATAAGTTTAAATGACGTAACAATAATGGATGCGATCCTAAACAATAAGTTAAATAGTTCAGTAATGGTTTGTGATTATGCGGGATATCCTAGTGGGCAAGTCACTGGACCCATAAACCACACAGTTCAAGGTTCGAAACCAGATTGCTCCATATTTTATTTTTTCAACATCATTATATTTCATAAGATAAATTTATGAAATTCATACTAATTACGTATAACTAATAATCATAATTAAATGTTATAAATAACGGAAATTTATTTCGCTGAGTGAACGACAAGTCAGAAGCTGTCTCTACACACGAAAAACAATTGAATGGCGTATATGAGGTAACAGTCCCTCAAGTCAATAAAATCAAACTGATGAAGAAGATAAATGTCAGCAAATTTTGAAAGAGGGAAGGCCATCAGGAAAAAAATAAATTTTATTTGCGTTTATTTCTGTTCTATTTTGAACATGTCATCAAGCCTGGCAGCCCTGCCTGGGTTGATGTTTTGCCGCTTTGCTCTCGCGAACTGCGAGGAGAGCGAGAGGCTTGTCGGAAAGTGAAAACTGTCATAACGACAACCAACCGAGGGGAAGGCCGATGGCAATTCAACATTTTGACATAAGACGCCATGGTTTGTGTAAGGCGGTAGGAATAATTGTTAATATGAATTTGCAGAGATTATAGATGAGTTTTTGTGCTCTACTTCCTTAGCCAAGGACGTAAAATAGCCGGAAAACATTCACCAACGTAAATATTCACACCATGTTCTGAGTCGAATCGTATTCAATCCGGCAAAAGACAATATAAAATCTAGCTTCTACGGTTAAGAATCCTTGTAAACCTTGTAAAGAACTAGAAATAAGTAGAAAAATTAGTATTTTCCATTTAATTCCAACTACCTTTGCTTATCTTGACAGATACACGTATTTCGTCTAAAATGTGCAGACTTCTTCAGTGTCTCGTACTAATAACTCGACTTTAGATTAGTGCTAATTTTTCTACTAATTTCTAGTTACAAACAGCTCAAACCCTCTAGGATTAACTTGTAAAGAAGATGCATAAACTTTAAAAAAAAATGAGGTTAATGCTATCCGTACAATGATCAATTGATTGAT
>JASCZW010003233.1:20346-39590 GCA_034211315.2 Aedes japonicus | reverse complement strand
GTCAAATTTAACGGGACACGCTTCTGCATCAGATTTTGTACAGCCACCTTGTCCACCTTCTTCGCCGCAGAAAGCCAGTTTGCCTTGAACTGCTGCTCGTCCTTAGCAGTTTTTTGGTCTTCTTTAGGTTCCGCTTGACAATAGCCCAGTATTTCTCAATTGGGCGGAGCTCTGGCGTGTTGGGAGGGCTCTTGTCGCTGGGAACCACCTGCACGTTGTTGGCGGCGTACCACTCCATGGCCTTTTTACCGTAATGGCAAGATGCCAAATCCGGCCAAAACAGTATGGAACAACCGTGTTTCTTAAGGAAAGGCAGCAGACGTTTATTCAAACACTCTTTCACGTAAATTTCTTGGTTGACAGTCCCGGAAGCTATGAAAATGCTGCTTTTCAAGCCACAGGTACAGATGGCTTGCCAAACCAGATATTTCTTTGCGAACTTTGACAGTTTCGTGTGCTTGAAAATATCTGCTACCTTTCCCCTTCCTTTTGCCGTATAAAACTCCTGTCCCGGAAGCTGCTTGTAGTAGGCTTTGACGTAGGTTTCGTCGTCCATTACCACGCAGTCAAACTTCGTCAGCATCGTCATGTACAGCCTCCGGGATCGCGCTTTGGCCGTCGTATTTTGTTTATCATCGCGATTTGGAGTCACTACCTTCTTGTAAGTCGATAGTCCGGCTCGTTTTTGGCTCGATGCACGGTTGTAGACGATACACCCAGCTTATTTGCGGCATCTCGGAGAGATAGGTTAGGGTTTCGCTTGAAACTACCGGCAACTCTCTTTGTCGTCTCAGCGGCTTCCGGTTTTCGATTTTCCCCGATCCAGACTTCCTGGCTGTCGACAAACGTTCCCCAAACACTTTAATTACATTTGTAACGGTTGATTTGGCAACTTTTAGCGATTTTGCCAACTTTGCGTGCGAGTAGCTCGGATTTTCGCGATGCGCGAGCAAAATTTTGATACGCTGCTCTTCTTGCTTGGACGGCATTTTGACAACTGAAGAGTGAATTCCAAAAAATCAAAATAGGAGCAACATTCTACACACACACACACCTTCAAAATGAGGGTGTTCAGGTTTTTAAATGCAAAATTGAAAGAAATACGTCAAGTTGATATTGACCAAATTTTGACCGTATCGCCCTTTAGTAAAATGAGTTGTGAAGTTTGCTCGTTGGACTTTTCCGCCGATTCCGTTCTATGGCAGTGTGTTGGGTGCACCCGAAAATTTCATGCTGGATGCGTGGGAGTACTTGTCCAGCGTAACTCACTCAGGAAGAAGGATAAAAAGCTGATTGATACTACATCATACGTGCTTCCGTGCTGTGGTTCATGCCAAAAATCTTATCACGGCTCACTTTGACTTCAATGTGCTTACTAAGCAACAGGCCAAGACTGGCCTAGCGAAATAACAGAAAACACGGAGGTGATTCATCGTACTGCAGCTAACTCAGGCCAGGTGGACCTAATTCATGAGGCAATCGGTAAGGTGGATGGATTGCTTGTTGATGTTAAAAACAGCTGTCAGCAAGTAGCAGAAGCGGTTTAACTGACATTGTTTGCCATAAATAACCGCCTGCTTCACTTGCTGTGATATTGCGATGAAGTCATCGAAGAAAACATATCCACGTCAATGAAATCAATAACGTCGGGTATAGCCGAGGACTTGAAATTTTTGAATGGCGAGATTAAACATGTCAGTGAACTGGCAGAGAGCATATCATCCAGTAGCAATATCAATATCAATCAATTACAGTTAGCAGTAGATATATTGGATGAGCTGAAATCTTTGTCAGCGAGCATATTGATGTCATCGAATCAAAAGTAGTAAGACTGCTCTCCGGAATCGGTGGGTCTTTAGAATATGAGCTAAATGCCTATAGATGAAGTTCAAATCAATCGATCCATCGAGCTTGGCGCATGTGCGGTACGAAAAGAGTATTTAAAGCTGATTGGACAGATTTCGATAAACGGAAACAGCATCGTTTAAACATGCAAAAGCAGGCTGAAAAAGCAAGAAAGCGTACACGGATAAAAATAATCATAACAAATGTATTTGAAAATCTAATAATTTTTTGCCATAACGATTTACAAATAATATCTAATCGATATGCTTATAAACTTTAAGAGGAAGTTTCAATAGCAACTATACCTCACTATGATGAATATCATATTCCCTTCCACATAGAAAGTATGTGTCGAGCTTATGATTTTTATTCCTCTTTTTGATGAATACCATATTTCCTTCTTTATAGAAAGTATGTGTCAAGCTAATGATTTTCATACCTCATTACGATAAATACCTTGTGCCATCTTGTAAACCTCATTAAAACGATTGAATCAACAAAACGCAAATTTTGTTATTATTTTTATTGGAACTACCTGTTAAAGTTTGTACATTTGTTATGGTTGTTTTTATTCGTGAAGAGATCGATTCAAGGAATTCAACCGCTTCGAATTTCATAAACCGTTATCCCTGCAATAGATTATATAATTATTATATATAGTAGATTTACCAAATATTTACGCTCACTTTGTCTCATCTCCAGTTGGTCAAACGCTGGAATATTCCATCCACATTCCTCTTTCTGGAGTTCATCTTTGTTGATCATTTGATAATATTTACCGCTTTCTATAATTAAATAGCTCATTCACCAATTACTTACATCAAGGAACATAGCATATATACCTGATGAACCTCTATACACCAGTTCGTCACTCAAATTCAATTCCTGAAGTGATTAAAAACATTCGAGCGCCATTTTGACTTTTTTTTCAATCCAAAACCAAATCAAAAGTATGTGTCAAATCTAATAACTTTTAGTCATAAGGTGAGACACATACTTTTCATTGGGTTTTAAAATGGAAAATATGTATCAAAATAATACGTTGCAAATGCAACACAAATAGAAATTATTTGATTTGATATGAAATATATGTGACGGTAACACATAAAAGGTATAGTTTTGAATTAATATTTTCATTATTTGATTTTTTATCAGTGTAGGAAAGAAGCACGAAATAAATATTTTAACGTCCATCACAGCAGCAACCATAGGGAATTTTACCAACAACATCAGCAACAACAATGACCGAAGCAACTTTCAAAGGGATCACAGCGGTAACAGCTTTTTGCCACCGGATAGAATACTTCTTGCAACAGCAAAGGAGAGATTTTCCAAACCACCACTGCATTCCAATGACGCTACTTCTTCTGCTACCCACCGGCCAATACAGTTCCAGAGAGGAGAAATTCTGAATCCCCACTCGGTGCATGACGGATTACCACGATCTGCTCCCGCCAGGCAACCCATCTGGAATTCTCCCGGATGTTCTTCAGACCTTCGGCAGCTTGTGAGGCATGCCATATTCAGCATTCGTGTTTTCGACGCAACTGACGAACTTCTTGAGGCAAAAGGATATGACGACGAAATTACTGCGGAGGTAACGGATCCAGACATTCTTTCAGACTTGAGCGAACCCAGGACAGCAATTAGCAATGGTAAATAGTTTTAATACAAACGATTCTAATGTTATTTACAACCAGCGTGTGAAATCTTAGTATATTGTCAGAATTTTAATCGAATGAGAAGCGCTGTTAAGATAAACGAAAATTCAGAAAAAGATTTTAAGTTGTTCTTACACAGTGATTCTTGCAAATGAAACTAGCTGGGATGAAGGTGTAAGCGCGGAGGTCTTTGGTAATAGATTTAATGTCTATCGTGATGACCGTAATTATCAATGGTCGGAAAAGAAGTCAGGAGGTGGAGTTCTAGTCGCTGTTTCAAACATTTTCAACTCTGAAATCATAGTTACACCTAAATTTAAAGAATTTGAACACGTGTGGGCCAAAGTTCAAGCCGCAGGCGTAACACATATTTTTGTTTCGGTTTACTTTCCTCCAAACAATGCCCGTAAAGACATATACGATAAGTTTTTCGGTGTTGTTGAAGAAATTATGTCTAGCTCACCACCAGAAGTTAAACTACATATTTATGGTGATTTTAACCAACGAAATGTTGACTTCATTCCAGACATGGATAACGAATACATATTACTCCCAGTCTTTGGAGAAAACGAAACATCAAAATTGCAAATTTAGGACTAAATCAAATTAACCATGTTAAAAAAAACACAATTGCTATTTGGACATGCTGATGACAAACATTTACGATGACTTTTATGTAAATGAATCATTATCGTCGATATGGAGAAATGAAGCATTTCCAACTGCAGTCGAGTATTCTCTGTTTGTGCATAACTATGAAACACTTGTAGACAATGAATTCGAGGAAATATTTGATTATCAATCAGCAAATTATGACAACATTAGGAATAAACTACATAATATTGATTGGCAAACAGTGTTAAGGATTGAAGAAAATGTGGAAAATGCTACTGAAGTATTCTACAAAAAGCTGTTTAAAATAATACATGAAGAAGTTCCGGTCAAAAGAAGAAGGCGTCAAATTACTTCCAAAAATCCGGTTTGGTTCAACAAGGAAATAAGAAACTTAAAAATCGTAAACAGAAGGCACATAAAATCTATAGAAATAATAATAATCAAGAAAATATGGAAAACTATGTGGATATCTGCAATCGACTCAATTTGGCGATGAGTATAGCATTCGAGCAGTATAATTTTAAAATTGAGCAAGAAATTAAATCCTGTCCTAAAATTTTTTTTTAACTATGTCAAGACCAAACTGAAAAGTGACAATTTTCCGTCTAAAATGTACCTTGATGATAGTGAAGGTAATAACTCGGAAGAGATATGCAATTTATTTGCGAACTTTTTTCAAAAAAAACTACACAACATATTCAGAACCAGATCGCGATCGTGAATACTTTAGTTTTCAACCTGAATTTCCAACTGACATTAGCATTAGTAAAATCAATGTGCATGACATATTGGATGCATTAAAAAATTTGGACGCAACTAAAGGTTCGGGACCTGATGGAGTCCCTCCTGTTTTTATGAAAACTTTGGCCACTGAGCTTACAGCTCGTGTTGTTTTGGATTTTCAATATGTCACTGGAATCGGAGACTTCCCAAAATATGGAAAAAGTCATTCCTAGTACCTATTTTCAAATCTGGTAAAAAATCTGATGTCAGCAATTATCGTTGTATAGCCCTTATTTCTTGTATACCAAAACTTTTGAGGCGATCATAAATGAAAAACTATTTAACCAAATAAAAAATAGAATAACTACCTCACAGCACGGATTTTTCAAAGGCCGTTCGGCAACCACTAATTTACTCGAATTTGTGAATTATTCTCTGGAAGCAATGGAAAACGGAAGTCATGTAGAAGTTTTGTACACGGATTTTAGCAAAGCTTTTGACCGCGTCGACATACCCGTGCTTCTTTTTAAATTACAAAAGTTGGGAATACAACCTAAACTAATCAAATGGCTTGAATCATATTTGACCAACCGTGAACAAATTGTTAGATTCAACGGGGAAAAATCGACTTCTATTCATGCTAGTTCGGGAGTACCACAAGGCTCTCATTTAGGACCGCTTCTTTTTATTTTATTTGTGAATGACATATCTTTTTTACTTAAGAAACTAAAATTTTTAATGTATGCTGACGACATGAAATTTTTTTTAGAAATAAAAAACGGTGTATCTCAAAAATGAGATACAAATATTCCACACATGAGTGTAACAAAAGCCTCGTAGAACTAAATGTAAAAAGTGTAACTTGATTACATTTACAAGAAAACGAGACATACCTAATTTAGTAATAACTTTAGGAAACCAGATCAATACTTGAATATTGTAGCATAGTTTGGTCCCCATTTTCAATTACACATGAAAATAAAAATAGAATCTGTGCAAAAACAGTTTTTATTATACGCACTTCGTAAGTTAGGTTGGACAGTATTTCCTTTACCATCGTATGAAGCTCGATGTATGCTAATCAACATTCAAACACTGAAAGAGCTATAAATTAGAAGAAAAATTAGTAATCTCCATTTAATTCCAACTACTCTTGCTTATCTTCGACAGATACGCGTATTTCGTCTACAATGTGCGAACTTCTTCAGTGTCTCGTACTAATAACTCGACTTCGAAGATAAGCAAATGGTAGTTGAGTAAATGGAGATTACTAATTTTTCTTCTAATTTATAGTTACAAGTATTCCACTAAACAGCTCAAACCCTCTAGGATTCACTGAAAGAGCGTCGAGAATTTGCGATGGTTTCATTTATAAACAACATTGTCTCACACAGAATTGACTCGGTGGAAATATTATCAAAACTAAACTTCTACACACCAACACGTTATTTAAGGCACCGACAGTTATTTGCAACAAAATACCATCGTACGAACTACGGAAAATTTGGACCCATTAATCAAATGATGACTATTTACAATAAACATTGCCATAGTATTGATTTTACAATGTCCAAAACAAAATTAAAACATTATTTCCGCGCACAGTAATAACTAGGAAGTCTTTATATATACTATTGGTAAATACCAATGCACACTAAATTGTATTAAAACAAATTGAGAGTTAAAACAATTTAGCGTATAAGATAAACTATGTAACAAAACGGTCTACAAACTCGATTGACGACAAATAAATAAATTCCACTAAACAGCTCAAACCCTCTAGGATTCTAAACTTTTAGTTATTTTTTCACCAAATAAAATATCAGTTTGAGTTAAACGCCGCTTTGTTGAATCAATCTAAATTTTTAATTTGTTTCCTTAAGTCAACACAATCTATATTTTGGTATTATTGAACACCTTTCAGGTGGAAACAACAAAAAATATTAGATTAAGAAAAACTATAATATTTTTAAGTGCAAATAACCAGCAGTGCCTGATTTGTTTTTAAAAACAAATTGTTCGTTTAAAACAACAAAACGGATTTATAAAACAACTAGTTTTTCAGTGTAGAAGGAGATGTTCGCTCATCACCATGATGCACCAATAGTGGACAGTAATGTTTGCTAGAATGAAAGATATGAAGAGAAAGTGTTGGATGTTCCGTCAGTGGGCAGGTTGGAAATAGAATAGAAGTATATTGATAGTTGAGCGAAAGAACATGGGTAAAGTACACTCAACCAAATAATCTTATGAATTGCATAATGTTCAACTTATGAACGATGCTTTGGAACTTCATCAGACTGACTTAGGAATGAATTTTGTTTCACACGACGTTGTTCTTGTACGCCTCTAAGCTTTTCTAAATACATGTGTTGAAATATACTAGCGGGCTAGTCACTGGACCCGTAATCTAAACGTTTAAGGTTCGAATCCAGGTTGCTACATATTTTTAATTTTTACAACATCATTATATTTCATAAGATAAATTTAGGAAATTCATACTGATTTCTTATAGCAAATAATCATAATGAAATCTTATGAATATCGAAAGTTTATTTCGCTGAGTGAAGTACTCGAACCAAGGACGTTACCCTTTGCCTAACATCCCACTGCGGGGTAGGTCGAGGCACGGACGAATCCGCCACCTCAACAGGCAAAAGGTGACGTATGGTAAGCGATCATGTACCACTGATAGCTTTGTGATAATTTTTCTAGCGATATTTTGTATGCATTCTGTTTTTGATGCGCACATGGGAGAGGAACTCTCTCCTATTTTGAGTTTGTTTTGATTCGCATCGCACCGCAGTGGAATGTTAGGCAAAGGGTAACGTCCTTGGTTCTATTCAAGTTCCAACCTACCGTACACTGATGAAACTTTCAACACTTTCTCTTCATATCTTTCATTCTAGCAAATATTACTGTACACTCTTGGTGCCTCATGGTGATGAGCGAACATCTCCGTCTACATCATAATCGTTACTCCACGCACGGAGAATACAAAAACATAACAATTAGAGCAGTTTTTTAGTTTGGATGTCAACAAGCAAGTTTGGTGTTGCAACCGGGACTGTTTTTTCTCCGTGCATGAAAAAACTGGAAGCGTTGTATGTTTCGAGTATGAATTCAATGCATCTGGTCTGCTTGTCTGTGTCACTACTCTTCCCTACTAACCGGTAAAGATACAAACTTTACAAACAGTAAACAAATTGACCCTACAAGTTGGGCTACACGCATTGCATCCTCCGTTCCAGTAGTGCTATTCGCACTCTGGAATTAATGACCCGACTTATGGAGGTTAGTCTTCTGCACGCGAATCGCCCTAGCCTGGCAATGATTAGATACATTTTAATCGATGTTGACCAATAGGCAGAGGCCTGCAACAGCTCAGTATAGTTGTGCTTAGCCCCGTGTTTATGATGGTGCAGCATAGGCAGCTAATTTATCACGAAATGTGGTGTTTAAACGATTGCACCGGGCCTGGCTGCTGGTCCGATGCAGATATGCAGCACCTCCCCCGGTGTGGTGTCACAAGCGATAGGGCAATCCTGTATTTAGTGCAAATGCAAATATTTGAATGCTCAATGATTCATTGCTAATTGAAATTGGGAACGCCTGTTATCGGTTGGTGTGTTTTACGGATTTTATAGGTTAGGAAAGGGAGTTGATGTTTTGTCGGTGAAAAACAGATAACTTGAGTTCTGACACTCTGTTTTATTGCAAACGTTTCGATTTCAAGCAAGGTGATTCAATAATCAATAGTGCACTCACACGTACCTAATTTGAAAACCCATTCAACGACGATGCCCTTCAAATCGATTCACATTTACCGCATCCGTGTCTCTGCACAGGTAAATGAAAGTCAAATGGAGCGAAAAGACTGTGCCGTTCTCATTTCTCTGCTCCCTTTTTAATCTACAAACAGTATCTATTATTATCATCACCAAGCAACAACATAACCTTTACGCTTCTACACACATTCCACAACAATTTCCAGCCAACAATGACGCAGATTTCATGCAGATAAACATCTCCCCCCATCCTGCCTACCATCATTCAGCTCAGCTCCCTTGCTTCACCACCCTCAAATGAAATCCCTTCCACTCCGGGGAAAACCTGACAAAAGCCACAAGAAAAACATTCCACACCGTTTCCACCCCCCTCGAATCCCGAAGCCTACCTTCTGGCTTTGATACTGTTTTAATCGATTAAATTTCAAAATAATGATCATCTGGAGGACTCCTTCCTCGCAAGGAAAATGGCTCGTGGCGCACACCGCAGCACAGTGCAAATCAATATCAATAGACTATGAGCAAAGTATGCCATGAAGACTGCCGGGCCGCCGTTGACACTTGACAGATGCGCTGCTACCGTGTGCCGTTCGTGCCATTAGCATCCGTTCTTATCTGGAAAGACATTAAACAAAAAAAAAAGTTATTTCCTGTGCGGCAATTTTCCCATTTTTTTTCCTCGCGGATCGACGCCGACTACAACGAGGTAAGCACTTCCTATTTACCGAACCGTAATATCGTTAATTTCCTGATGTTTGGCTTCAATTTTTTTTCCTCTCCTCCGTTCTGCTTATTTTGCAACGTTTGCTATGATTCCATTTTTTTTTGGTTCGCCAATCGAAAGGTCATTTCATCGAATGACTGAATTACGTCACGTCGTCGTCGGTTGCGGCGGGTGGCGTCGTCGGTCGGCGGTGGGTTACGGAATGCGAAAGTTTATCAGACCATTGATTTATTTCTTCACTTCCGCCAAGTTTGCGCGCGGGTTCTCACGTGCCGATCGACCGTCTCGTGTCTGCCGGCGGGAGGAAACACCATCAGTGTTCACAGCTCACGGAAATGAAATAAAAATGGCACAACAAGGGCCATAAAGCAAACCGGGATGCGAGTTGATTGCTGGTAAATGGGATTCTGGTGCGAGAGTAACGGCCATTTATTTTTTTATGATGACTCTTTTGCGATTCGTTTAGTTCTGCCGGCGGTTTGTTTTCAAAAATGTTTATTCGTCGATTTACACGGAAGATTTTGTAGATTGATGTTATACTTGTTATACATTCAGAAGACAAACGCATTTGAAATAATATTTGGTCTTGAAAAACGACAAAATCAATTCTTCGACGATGAATTTATTCGTTCATTTTCTCCTAAAACGACAGAAAGTTAAACTTTAGGAGAACATTATTTCATGGTATACAATAAGGACTCACTTGTAAAAGTATTGCAACACTCAGTTGAATATCGCATCACCCCCCAAAAAGTTTAGCATCAGAGAACAGACGTCCAGGCTCAAACGACCACTTGTGATCATAAACGGAACTGTCGATTCAAATTAGTATGGAATGTCTTGTGAGGTGGCGCTAGTGTTTCAATTTTGACATAGGAACATTGACAGAGTTGTTGTGTATGTTGTAAGTTTTAAACAAGATGATGGTCAAAGCACAGAGAATAGACGTTCATCTTCGGTCTTCAACTTATGTTAAACTTTAAACCGACATTTCAAATGTATGTCGTTATACTCCTGGTAGGCGGCGCTGCAATTGTGTGATAACTGTCATGTCAATTTTTATCAACTAAAAGTTTAGCAAATACCCTTAAAAGTATTGAATCCTAGAGAGTTTGAACTGTTTTGTGGAATACCTGTAACTAGAAATGAGAAGAAAATTAGTATTTTTCATTTAATTCCAACTACTCGACTTATTCGTCGAGTTATTCGTACGAGACAATGAAGAAGTCTGCACATTGTAGACAAAAAACGCTTATCTGTCAAGATATGCAAGGGTAGTTGAAATTTAATGGAAAATGCTAATTTTTCGTCTCATTTCTAGTTACTGAAAAGTATTGTTTGTTTGTCTCTGCACTTACTTTTTCAAACCGGTTGCCCATATTTACTTTTAAACACGTTTTTC
The DNA here is from genome assembly GCA_034211315.2 of Aedes japonicus. Taxonomy (NCBI): domain Eukaryota; kingdom Metazoa; phylum Arthropoda; class Insecta; order Diptera; family Culicidae; genus Aedes; species Aedes japonicus. The sequence goes on along the minus strand of JASCZW010003233.1, from coordinate 28,832 downwards.
AAGAAAAGGTATATGGACATCAACGTCTGTTCTCTGTGGTCAAAGGTTGAAATGGGTTGAAAGTGTGAATCCTATTTACACACAAATTAGCAAGGAAATCATTAGAAAACAAACCATAGGCTTCCCAAAAACAATGATTTGTAAGTTAATTACGTTAATTACATTTGAGAAAAGAGCAATTAACCCCCTTTGTATACTTTAGATGAAGTAGGTGGGCGGCATGTTGCAGGTTATTAGAGGCAGCAGTGATATTCGAACGTTATTGTGCGAAAGCCTCCAGAAAAAATGTTTCGAGCACTTTTCGCCAGAGAGCTACTGGGATAGGCACAGTAAAAAAATAATCGTAATAATCCTTTCATATATTTTAAAGGCTACTACCTAATGCTGTTCCACGCATGGGTTCTCTTTGTGGTTCCTGTGGAGGTTGCGATGAGGATTCCGATGAGCAATCAAATGCTGGTAACTTGATAAGGAAAGAGCATAGCAAGAATTTGCCAGCAGATAACGCAATCGAATCCGAATATGTATCTCGAAGATTATATTGACTTGTTTTGATTTTTTTCAACTTAGGTTCATTGCTCCTTGCTTTTCCCATGAAATAGAAACGATATGGAGAAAAATGATTCGGAGTGGATGAGTGGATTGCTTTCACCGTGATGGCAGTAATTAGTATGGAGTGTCACCGCACAACAGCGCCACTATATTAACATACACAGGATTTTTTTGTTATATTCGTATGAACCAATTGGTCTGTTCTCTTTGCCCTTAATATATGCACTGACCGTTTGTTAGGAATTGTACAGCTACGTGGCGCTAAGATTTCTGTCTGTCTGTCTGTCTATCTGTCTGAACCTAATAGACTCGAAAACTACTGAGCCGATCGGTGTGAAATTTTGTATGCAAGGATTTTTGGGGCAAGGGAAGGTTCTTATGATAGTAAAAGACCCCTCCCTTTTCTGGAAAGGAGCACTCCCATACAACTGAAACACTAATTTCTACATAACTCGAGAACTAATCAAGCAAAAGAAACCTAATTTAGCATGTGAAAGGTTTTAAAGGCAAGAAAGGTTTCTGTGATGGTTTCAAATCCCTCCCCGTCCTGATAGGGGGGGCTCCCATACAAATAAAATACAATATTCTGTATAACTCGAGAACAATTCCAGCAAATGGAACCAAATTTGGCATGTTGAGGTTTTTGAAGGCAAAACATGTTTCTAAAGTGGCACAAGACCCCTCCCCTTTCAGAAAGGAGGGCTCATATACAATTTAAACACCAATTTCTAATTCGTAAGTGCAACTTCTGCATTGGGAAAAATGGATCGCATGTTGTTTTTCAAAATAAAATCATAAATGAATGCCTCAACTGGTAGGTTATGCAATTTCTTACTTTGCTTGGCAAATGATATGAGCTGGATGAGTTCGTTAGTCAATTCCGGTCCGAGATCTCCTGGATAAGCTTCAACCAACTTTTTTGCTCCGATTTCAAGTTTTGAAGGAGACGCATAAAAATCCAACAAAAATTTGAACAAGTTGAGACCTTTTAAAAATGAAACAAGATGAAATATGTTGACCAAACGATTGAATAACCAAACAATTGAATTGAATCAAATATATACTCAGAATCAAACTAAGCATTGAATTGACTGCTGGTCTCAAAGATGTGGCAGGGTTTTGAAGAAACTGGCTAGTTGCATCGAACCTTTCAAGGACTTTTATTTCCATGAACCTCGATGTGCTTCGCCAAAAACTGGACTATATTTGGAAATGAGCTGAAGAATCCCTAAGAAATTTCCATTTTTCAATGAACCAATTAACTCATTCTCAGTATGCTGTTTCTGTGATAAACACAACATTTTGAATAAGGGCTCCAAAAGCTACATTTTGTAATAAAAAAAGAATTACCTGTCAAGATAAGCAAAGGTAGTTGAAATTAAATGGAAAATGCTAATTTTTCCTCTAATTTCTAGTTGGAGGTATTTCACTAAACAGCTCAAACCCTCTAGGATTCAACATGTTCAAGTTATCACACTTACGTCGGTGAGCACCAACAAGTATTATCTTCGGAAGAAATCCCGTTTAGAAATGTCTTGCTATTCTTATGTCACCCTTTATGACCTAATCAACTTGACTTCAAGCAAACATTTTGCTGATCATCCGAGTAGTGACGGTAATATAAGTAAATCCGAGTTGTAGCTTATCATCATTGAAATAGATCACAAAATTCTGTGGAACAAACTACGGAAGTTGATCTGTAAACGAAAAAAATTACAGATTCTCCTGTGAAATCGATATAAAGTTCTGTCCAGTTAGAATCCGGAATAACTTATTGTGTTGCAGCGGCACGGAAAGTTACCGCTGCAAGAATTCTTTTACAGCGGTTTGTTCACATAGGAGCCCACTTTCTGTGGTATAAATTTCACGCTGCTTCGTGCAGTTTCGTGAATCGAGTGCCTCAAGGTACGGTCCGCAAGCTGAACCAGAAGGTGTTGAGAACCGTCAGACCATGAGCTGGATATCATTCTTATCGAGCCAGCAAGCAACCAAACAGAACGTTGAAGCAAAGTTTCGTCACCAAAACTCGAGCTCGGAAAGTGTACTAGCAGGTTTTGACGAAATAACAAGGATGCCTGCTCATTGACGATGAAACCTACGTCAAAATGGATTTCGGACAACTTCCTGGCCAAAAATTCTATATGGCGACGGCACGAGGAGATGTTCATGCGAAGTTTAAGTTTGCTTTTATGGACAAATTTGCCAAAAAAAAACTGAAGACCAAAGTGTTTGTGACAAATGAGACGATGGACTCGAAGCTGTACAAGGAAGAACCGCGTACTACCTTACATTAAAGCCCATAAAGGTCCCGTGAAGTTTTGGCCGGATTTGGCGAGTTGTCACTACAGCCGGGAAGTCATCCAGTGGTACCGCGATAATAACGTAGATTTAATCGATAAAAACATAAATCCACCCAGCTGCCCGCAGTTCAGGCCCATCGAGAAATTTTAGGCAACAATTCGTACTCCAATTCACTGATTTTCAGGATGGTATTTGAGCTGTATAAGCAGGTGCATTGTCTTGATGACAAATGATTTTTTTCTTCTGCAAACCGGGTCCTTTTCACAAAATTTTTCATCCAACTGTTGTGTGTTGTGTGTTGTGTGTTTGCAATCAATATCCCACTAACCAGCAGTGCTTTTATGGAAGAAATTTGTCTGCATTTCTTCAGTAATTTATATGTAATCACTATGTGCAAACATTGAAGGTGACAACATTGAAGGGGATTGAAAGTGACAGCTCTATTGGAAATCCAACGGCCCATTTCAAGAATGCCTGTTCCTACACGTACATTCTGAGTTCATCTTCATCCAAAATAAGCCCCGCATGAAGATCTTCTCATTTCAAATGGATATGTGAAGAGTTTTCACACTTCCAGAATCAAAAATGGACATTCTTGATCCTGGCGTGTATATAATGTATATTTATATTAGCGTGTATATTTATATTTTTAGAAGATTATTTAAAATGACCTCACCAATGTTCCTTATCTGATGCTGAAAAGCTTGTTCGGATACGGGTGCGGGGCACTAAAAAACAAAAAATGGGAAAAAAAACTACCGACTCACAATCCATCTAAAGAAACATGAACATAACACACTAAGAGAGGTATTCCATCCACAACATCCTACGCAAAGCACTCGGAAAACTATAATTTCATCATTCACTTTACTTTGAAAAAGGAATAATTTTTTATTTTATTTCCGCGAAAATAACGCAGCAAAAGCCAAACACGTCATTTTCAAAGCACGGCTTGCTGCGATTTCTTCACAAAATGTTTCATCCAGCTGGTCCAAAAGGTCACAATAATAATCAGAGTTGATTGTCTTAACAGTATGGAGAAAATCTATCAATAAAATTCCTCTTGCATACCAAAAAACTGACACTTCCCAAAATTTCAAAAAACTTAACCTGTTTCGGAGCCGAAGTGCCTGGTTCACACCAATCATTAGCCTCTTGTTTTGATTCAGGATCATGGTGGATGACCTAAGCCTCATGCATAATGATGAATCGACGCAGAAAATCCTTTTTATCCTTTCGAAATTGCTCCAAATATTGCTCAGAGTTGTTGCATTGTTAGCAAATGCGGCACCCATTGTGCACACAGTTTTTTTAAACCCAAAACTTCGACCAAAATATGCCATGGTGACAGTGATGATCTTCGAAAACCATATCCTGTATTTTTGCTATTATTTCTGGTGTTGATGCACTTTTTGGACGTCCTGAGCATGGATTATCTTCTTCGCTTCAGCGGCGAAATTTTTCGTTGAGAAATTTTTTTCGACACTCTGGCCTTATGGTATGATTGTACTTGTCGCACAATCATACTAATGCAAAAATGGTACCTGGCACCAAAAGCTCGTAATTAATAACTGTGGAAGTGCATTTAGAACACTAAGTTGAGAGCAAGCAATAGGCAAATTGTGAAAGCACTTAGAAGAAGTAAGTCACCAAATCAAAATATTAATCAAAACGATCAAAATATAAATTTTATGTATGTTCTTGTTGTTGAAGTAGCCCATACCAATTCTTGAGATGAATGCTGTCCACCGAGGGTACTGCGGTTATAGAATTTCTGGTGGTTTTATCAAGTTATTCAGTAGAATTGTAAAGGTAGCGCTTCGATCAGACATTTGCAATGTGACAAAACACTAGACACCGAGACATTACTGCAAATTCGTGTGGATTGTATAAAATGATGCTGTCCACCAATGATTCATTCTATTAACGTCTCTTTAAACTGTACGTCTGCTGTGTCCACCAATGGTGACTTAACTAATGCTTATAAAATTCGAACACAGAATTGAAATGGATGTTGTCCACCGAGATGAATGCGATTGATGCTTTAAAAGCGGCTATCCTTCCGATATGTCGATGAAAGTCTGACAAACTCTGTTTGTCAAATGAGGTTTCCAAATATGGTTATGAAGATGAAGATTTTTCAAAAATCTGTAAAATCTGTACCTTTTCTAAAAATCTGTAATCTGTATATACAGAATTCTGAAACCTAAAAATGTAAAAAATATGAATAATTACAGATAAATTTGTATATGTGGCATCCTTGCTGAAGAGTGATGGTGCGAGAGCACAGGTCTCGTATCGTATCGTACTTTCTTAAGTGTCTCTCGTGCACGATCTACAGAGACTTGCGGTCACACTCCCCTGTTCGCTTCGCTGATCTACTTTGTGGTACAAAATAAACAAAATTTCCCCAAATAGCAATCACTAGTTTTTGATAGCCGCTTATTTACCCACAAAATTCAGTCATTTGTTTAATTACATTATAGGACAATTCCATCTCATATCGATTCCAGCTCATGTATGTTTTTCAAAATTTTTTGAGTGTGTTCAAAATTTTACCCCAGGTGAAGGCTAGCTGAAGCCTGCTAAGACGTCGTCGTTAACAATTGAATGAAATATTATTTATAGAATTTAAAATTAATTGTTAATATTGCACAATACTGTGTGAGGTAAGACCACTGCCATGTCCAGCAAGAAAACCATTGTCGAGCGATTTTTTGTCGTTTGTCGAGGAATCCACCAGTAATGTGGGAGATGAACCCATTTCCAAACTGATGTATTGAATTCCTGCTATTTTTGTTATGCTTTTTCAGCTATGCGATGTTCCTCACCTGGTTTCCATCAATCAACTAAACGATCCACTAAGTCGTGGAGTCGCTTGGTCGTTGGTTCATTACGGGACAATTTAGTGGGGAATACAAAAGACATTCGATTTGCCACCCCACGTATGATTATCCCCATCATGAGTGTGGTTAATCGACATAATCGACACACAAAAAGGAAAGGATAATTGGCGGCTCGAAGCAAGCCATGCCTTACCGCACGCACGGCCTGCTGCTTATCAACGGTTCTCTCTCAGTTGAACAAACTTCTCGTCGCACCGCCAGGAGGCGCCCCAACACGGAGATTTCCGCTCGATTTGCTCTGAATCAACAATTTAACTAACCCTCTTCGGTGATGTTGCTGACTTGGCTGCGACTGGAAGAAGACTGACTTCTCCCAAAGTACAAGTTACCTAACCTGGTACATTGGGTAGGTTCATCCTAGTAGTGCGTAGCAGACTAGGAGACGATATCTGATTTGTAATTTAATTAACGGGTGCTCTATCGAACGTTCGTGCATTGAACGCGGCAGAAGAACAACCTTTGGCTTTGGCTTGCCGAGTTGCATCAACCAGTCACTCGTCGACAATGAGCTGCATTCAAGTGGTAATTTGTTCCAATCGGTTGACTTACAAAGAGCTTCCCGAGCGAACGGGTCGAGTTCCTAACTAAATGATTTATGCTTTTATTACGTTCGTTGAATCCCGGAGAATCGGATGACGGGTGGAGGAAGGAGGTCAACCTGCTGCTACCTGGCGGCGAGGGCTTCACTCACTACACACAATTTACTCCTTTGATTGAAAACAAACGCAAGGCAACTTTGTCGAACAAAAAGTGGGGAAAACTTTTGCTGCCGTGGTTTTATTGAAAACAAACAAACAAACAACAACTGCGCGGAGAATACACAATGCTGGTCAGGAAGCTGGAATTTTCCACATTTTTCCACAATGCGAGGCCGTTTTTTCCGCTTGGCATTCCGTAACTCTTTGAATTCAGAGAAGGTAGAAGTTATTACGTTTTTTTCTAGTGGGCGATTGAAACCCTAGTTGGAACACAAGTGGGAATTGTTTTCTTTGGGCTCATTCAGAAGAAAAAGAAAATTCATAGGAGTGGGGAAAAAACTGTTATGTTAAGGATCTTGAATGGTCCTATGCTTATTTTCATAAATGACAAAATTGAGAAATGATTGAAATTGCTTACTATAATACTTTTAATTAAACAATGGTGGTTAATCCTTCGTAGTATTGTAAGTAGTCGTTAAATTATTCAACAGTATTAAGAAAAACCTAACCAAATTCAGTAACTTTTAAAAATTCATTAATCATCTCTTCAGTGAAGTTGGTCGAAAAAAAAACCAGTACTAGTAAACTAGAAAATTAGATAGATAGATAGATAGATATCTTTATTACTTAGACTTTCAGCCGGAGACCGGAGACGAAACTCTTAGAAACTAGAAAATTTGAATTCACAATATATTATGGAAAGGACTAGGAATTTTTGGGCCAGCCTGAAGCGTAAGATCTACTTCTACAATTTTGTCATGAAAACTGAGGAGGAATTGATAAATAAAACGAAGAAAGAACTCAAAACATGCCTACGCGCATGTTTTCGTCCGCCATGGCGAATGTTCAGGCTAACTGCCGGAATGCCGCTCGCAAGGACGTAGAATTTTTTTGCAAGTAAGCTTAAATAAATACCTTACATGGAAAAATTATCAGTAGCAATTATCTGTCTTAGCTTTTTTTTAACACCATCCGAAAAAAAAGTCAATTTTTTTAATGCAAACGTTATCCCTAAAGAGGCATAAGAAACTTTTTAAACTATGCTAAAAGCACTTGATATTGTTCTTTCCTTGTATTCTCCCATACGCGGGGTGACGATCTGTGATGATGTTGTTTTGAGAAGGAAATAATTTCTCATCACCATGAGGCTCTAGGAGTAGACAGCATTTTTTTTTTTTGCTAGAACAAAGTTGTGAAGAGAAAGTATTGATAGTTCCGTTAGCTCACGGCAGGCTGTGAAAATTGAATAGAAGTAGTTTGAAATTGAGCGGAGGGCATTGTGTGGTAGTATTCCGAAACAGGAAACACAGACTTTTGCCAAGCATCCCCATGCGGGGTAGGTCAAGGCATGATCAAATGCACCACCTTGACTGGCAAGACCGGGACCACCTTGACCGGGAGATTTTTCTGAATTATCTACGAGGATTCCCAATGGTATCTGGAAGACTTCCTAGAGCTATCTCGTATAATTCCAGAACCATTTTCCCCGTATCTGAAGACTCACCAGTACCATATCGAAACTTTTGAAGAACTCAACACCCTCAGAAAAATAAAACATAAAATCCATCTGGGAGGCTTCCCATTAACATCTGGGAGATCATTCCGAGGAATCTGCACTCAGAAAATTATCCGTACGATTTTCATACGATCGGAACTATGAACTACAAAGCAAAAGTCCAAGCTTCATTCCATACGAAATCGTATGCAATGATTATTGTTGCATTGGTCGAAAAAAAAAATGCCTCTCATACAATTTTGATTGACTTCACTTATCAAGATTGTTTCTCGTCTCTGGATCCCGAGGTTGAAGTTTCGAATCCCGATTGAAATTTTTTTTTTCTGTGAGGATAATTTTCATACTATCTGTCTGTCTGTCTGTCTGTCTGTCTGACTGGACCGATCGGGGTGGAAATTTGTATCGAGGGATTTTTGGGGCCGGGGAAGGTTCTTATTATAGCTCCCTTTTCTGGAAAGGGGATGGGGGGCATACAAGATCCCAACTCAACTAATTTCTACGGACTTTATTATT